>CM029534.1:32747027-32890541 GCA_017141395.1 Laodelphax striatellus | reverse complement strand
TTTTGAAAAGTTACTGGACTATTTGGATGAATATTTTTCAAATATGATTGGTTTGAGTACAGGCATTTCCCATTTGATTCATTGGTAACGTAGCTTCAATGAGAACCGATTGTTCATTCTTCCCACACTCAAGCGCTAATATTTCGAGTCCCGTTCTCTGTAAGATAAGTAGTTCTGATTTTTATCGTATCGGAGCAAGGACATCTGTATCGAGTTGACCACCTTTCATACTCTACTAAGTTATTCCTATTGAATGCTTGGCCTACATTACATCTGATAAAGTTTTCTCAATTAGGCATTATGTCTTAATGCATGCTTCTGTTACAATACTGTATATCATTATCATAAAATCATCTTATTCCTCACGAAACCTTGAGTAAGAGTAGATTTTTGGAGAGTGAATAATGTATAAACACGAAAAATTGAAATTTATCTATTCATATAATTTTCAATTTCAGTTAACGATAATATTCTGGCGAAGAAATCTGTATGGATAGTGTTCCATGGCTTGGATACTGTTGCAGTAATATTTCTCAATAATGTCTTCATTGGAAACGTCAATAACATGTTTGTTCGTTATCGTTTCAATGTTAAAAATCATCTAAAGGTGAGTCACGTTATCAGGGAGAATAATCACGGATACTCGTTGATAAAATTAAATCAGTTTGAATTTTAGAATCACATTTTTATCTTGAAACGCAATGCTCAGATCAGAAGCTGTAGAATATGGTTAATGCCTCTAAAATCTACAATAGGCTTATGTAATTGAATTTCGACGCGAGATAAAGTCTTAATCAAATATTTAACCTTATATTTCCGTATGAAGCTATTTATTTTCTCGACTCAGTAGGCCTATGTCAATTTATCTTATATATGAAAAGAGTTTCGTGCCCGACTTTGGAAAGTTGGCGGAGAAGTTTGAGTGGACCAATATTGATGCGGTTCGCGCCAAAAGATAGATAAAAATCGAATTATTGCAGGCTCTATTTGTTTTTTTTTTAAATAATCATTTTAAATTAACTTTGATAAAAACCTAAAATAGTTTCCTGTGGCACTATCTGTTGGCATAAAATGTACTAAATTATTAAATCCCTTGAGTGTTAGTTTGTGAAATGACACATATATTATATATAAAGGCTTGGAAAGGTTTTTCTGAAAGTAGTACAGTGATCAGTAATCACTGTACAAGGTAGGATTTCAAGGTATGACTGAGCTGCTGTCAGCTGCAGATAATTAGAATAGCAACTATTCAAAACCTAAGAATTTTAGAAAATACAAGTGAGCGGCGCGTTGCGCTGCACGGAGTGAACTCGTTTCATATTAAAAATGTTGGTATAAAAGTAATCTGCATTAAGTAATGTATTGTACGAGATTGTGCTTGATTTTGAAATTAAATTGTGTAATTTTCAAGTATATTATAGGCCGTTAAGGCCGCTGCACATATCAGTTCAGTCTCAGTTCCGTGTCAGATCCGCTCGTTCTGAGCATGCGTCAATGACGACTTCTCACCAATCGCAGAGCACTGAGCACATATTTAAGCATGCGCAGAATGAACTGAACTGAAACGGAACTGATCGGTGTGGATATACCTTCATCATGTCTATTTCAAAAGATTTTAACGTAGGTTTGTTCGTAGGTAGATGAAAATATCTTGGAGGTGAAATTCAAATCACCTATTCGTGCCGCTCTGGACCTGAGCAACCAGTCCAACTATTCGATTCCACCTGATTGTCCAGATGTACTACAGAATGGTGAATGTCATATCAACTTTTGCGCAAAATGCAGGCTTCATTGTCATTGGAGTGGGGTCCTGCTTTTCCATCCGTCGGAATTTGGTTAGTAGTTAACAATTCAACTCATTAATGTAGTTATAGTATATTAATATCTTAATTATAATATTAATATAATATATTATATTAGGCTAACTCATCATAGCATTTTGCCAAACATTGACATTTATGTTAAGAGAGACCGTTATTCTGAAAAATCTGGCAGTGGTCTTTATTTGCTCTCATGTTTGCCATTTTGGCGGTTAGTAGTTATTACTGAAATGAAAAGGAAATAGTTTTTCATTGGAATATAAAATTCATGAGATAATAATTCAAGCCTAACTTTTTCCAAAAATCGATGACATTGTAAAGACATGGAGAGTTAGGGACTTTAAATACAAAGCATGAAACCAGAGAGAGCTTGAAAGAGTGGGGCATATACTTTAAGGGCCTGGAAATGACATAATTCCAACCTACGAGTAGTTAGAATTTTGTAGGGCTCTAATTTTGTCCACCGTCCATCTACCCCTTCTTAGTAGAGCCTTAGAATTTTGATCAACCAAAACTCAACACCCACCAAAAAATCTAACCTTTAATATTTAAATAACCTTCAATATTGGAAATATTGTAAAAATTTGTAATGATGTAGGCCTATTGAAAAATTATTTCATTATGTTTGCGTTGAATTTATTTAATCTCGATCAATCCCTGAAAACAGGAAAAGTGTGGAACTGGAAGCATTTGATTCGGCAGTAATCAGATCGACGAGTATATTTACGACAAACGTCAGTGGTGGTTGGATAGTTACTGGCACTGTGTATCTGGACGGCACTCCTGGGTCAGTCATTACAGCCGGTGCTGAGGTGAACTTAGCTGCCGCAACAGGTGAACAACTCTCGACTAGTAAGTTTGAGGTTAATGCTGTATTCGATCACAATGGTCAGGCGTCCTTCAATTTAAATCAACTACTAGTTCCTCAGGTACTGTTTATATCTATCTATAAAATAAAAACTAGTTAGTGAATAAAGACTTGTATAGAAATGAGAATTAAAAACTCAAATTAGCGAAAAAACAAAATTTAAATTAACTACTCGTTCCTCAGTTACTGTTTATATCTATCTATAAAATAAAAACTAATTAGTGAATAAAGACATGAATAGAAATGAAAATTAAAAACTCAAATTAGCGAATAAAACAAAATAAGTCACGTTTTAATTTATGTTCCCCAATAAAAAGGGGTTCTCAATGTGGGAACTTACATGTGGTATATTCTCCCTCCCATTACAATAATGAATTTTTGCAGCGTCGCATTATACTTTTTTAATAATAACGTGTGTTTTAAAAAGGACTCGCCTCAAAGTTTAAGGGAGAATAATTGCTGCATATTTTTTCCCTCAAATATAATTTATTACTGTATTCATTATGAAGGCATTGTATATCACTTGTATGTATCAGTTCTCAGTGCTATCTCAATATTCAATTGTGGCTGTGTACATTCGGCTATGGGTTTAAAAGGATCAATGTATGTTTATTATTAAAAGTTATTACGCATATGAATCTTATTACAAACTGGTAAAACAAGTTCTAATTGAAAGGAAGATGCTGCTGTTGCTCCAGAAGATTGAGCTCTGCATTTCCCTCATAATATAATTCAACTTGATCTACAGTTTTTATGAGTGAACAATATCTTAGAAAATAGTAGTCAAGCTTCAGTTGATAACATTTTTCATTGTTGATCTCTGTTGCTCTTCTGTGCAGGGTTCAGTGAAGCTGTGGTGAAAAATATTATGATATAGATTCATTTAATAACAGATGATATTTACAATTAAAACCCATGCATCAGGAAAGCTAAGCTTGATCCCTGACATGACTCCTGTTGAAGGTGCACTCATCTGGTTGATCATTCTTCACTATTGATCTATTGTTATATGATAAAACAATTATTTTTTGTCAATTCCATTGTATGTATGCGTATTATTTTTGTCACTTTTATCTTGATATATAGCCTTATTTTGCGTGTTTTCACCATTTTCTTAGTGCACTGGTTGAATCGCTTTGTTATTTTATTCATGCTTCATCCGGAATTCGAGTGGTACTGGTTTTTAGAACGGGATTGAATTTCACAGCTCCTTCAGGAAAAATAGTTGATTAAAATATTAGGAGTATTGAATTTCGTGTTTTACGTTGCGTTTTCTTTGCAAAAATAAATGTAAGATAAATATATTTTTTCAAAATGAAAACATTCTCGCAAAGTATTATCATTTTTTTATGTTACGGCAACCAAACTAATTCTTATCTAGATGAATGGGATATTTAAAATGGAACTTTCTTCATCAAAACATCTATCTGTCTATCATGAGAACTGTATTGATTAGTACTATGTATACTTTATTTCACAACACTGACAAAAATCAAATAAGCATGAGAATGATAACCATATCCTTTGGCAAAGTCTACATATTTTTTGGCGAATAAAAAACTGTCCAATTCAAAAATTTTGCAATAACTGAACAACTCTTGAAGGCTAATTGAATTTTAATTTCAATCACCTCCTGTGATCAACCCTGGTTATTGAATTAAATCTGACCGTTTTCTTGTGGAAATCCAAAAAAGTTCATTTCTTCTTGATTATGTTTCGATCAAACTTGGTTACTTCAATTCAATTCAAAATTTATTTATTTTGCACAACAGTTTATACAGTGTATTATACAGTGGTATATCATTAAAATACAATTACAAAAACAAATTAAACTTAAAGTAACAAAAATATATAAGTACAAAATAAAATGTGCACCCCTAGGCCAAAGTTCGAGAGGGTGTACCACCCAAATTAAATTTTTTAATGTAACTCAGAGTGTAGGGCCTGCCCTTCAAAAAAACCATAATCACTTCGGAAAAGTTAAAATAAATAACTGATAACTTGTATTACGGACTTAGCATAAGCACAAATGGAAGCATTACTTTAGAAATAAAATAAAGAATTCAGCTATACAAGAAATCAATGAAAATTATTATAATTGCTTGTTTAAACATAAATAGAACAAAACCTCTATCGTTGAAATAAATAAGAAAAGAAACTTACATAATAAAAATATAAATAATTTATAATGTAATATACAACATGTCACCTCACAATTTTGATAAAAGATTCACAATCACTAATAGTAAAAATGTAAACCTTTAAGCATTTGAGAAATAATGACAGTGGTTGTAACTGATTCAGTTTAGGCGAAACCAAATTGAATAATCTAGGTGCATTGAATAAAAAAGAATGCTGAAAAACAGTGAGGTTTGATTGCGGGACTTGTGCTAACAAGCGCCTGAATTCATATCTAACATATCTGGTTGAATTGACACCAGCTGAGCTCCTTATGAAGAAAAGCTTCAAGACTTTATATACATAGAGATTCCTGATAGGCATCACCTTGAGACTCACAAAGATGGGCCATGAGTGTTCAGTTCTTGGCTTCCTAGTAATTATTCTCACAAAAGATTTTTGTAAAATAATAATAGGATACAATGTCGTGACATATGTCCCTCCCAGCAGACAAGACCATAACTCATTCTCGAGTTTATAAGTGCATGATACACATTTACTAGGACACTAGAGGGACATACATCACGCAACATATAAAAACTCCTCAACCCTCTATAAAAGCTCCTTCTTCAATTTACTAACATGACTCTTCCATGATAAAGCCGAGTCAATGACTAATCCAAGATATTTGATATTGCTTATATGATCAATTTTAATGCAATCACAGTTATCAATAGTAGAACACAAGTGACTGTGATACAATAAATTCCTGTCAAAATTGTACTTCCTCTCAAATTAAAAATCATATATTGTGTTTTTTCACTCAATATCATGTAATTCTTATTAAACCAGTAATTCAAAACTTTCAGATCAGAAGACATTTGTTCATAGATTAATTTTGAATCAGCATCACTATATGTAAGAGCAGTGTCATCTGCAAATGCTGTTAATTTTCCATGAAGATTTGCATTACACAGGTCGTTTATATACACCAGAAATAAAATTGGGCCCAGCACTGATCCCTGTGGCACACCAAACTCAATATTTTTAAAGGTGCTAAAACTTTCTCCAACCCTCACACACTGCTTCCTGTTTGTGAGGTAGCTACAGAACCATTTATGTGGTAAGCCACGTACACCGGAAGCCCACAACTTCTCTAACAATATTGAGTGATCAACAGTGTCAAATGCTTTTTTTATATCGATATATAATGCCGAACATTTTTTACCCTCATTAATTCCATTATAAATATCTTCAAGAAAAGTAACCAATGCATCTTCTGTGCTCAACCCACCTCTAAAACCAAACTGTCTTGCACTGAAATAATTAAATTTTTTAAAGAAACCTATCAATCTAATTTTAATAATTTTCTCAAAAATCTTGGCAAACACTGGTAACAATGATATTGGTCGATAACAATTTGTTTTTTGTCTGTCTCCCTGTTTAAAAAGAGGAATAACTATTGCAATTTTTAAACACTCTGGGAACTCTCCAGCTATCATGCTTCGGTTGAACAGCTCACTTAAAATACCACAAATGTGACAAGCTATTTTCTTAACAATAAAACTACTAATTTTATCAATTCCAGGTGCTTTATTATTTTTCAAACTTGCAATAATTTTAAGTACTTCATTTTCATTAGTTGGAAAGAAAAATATGGAATTTCGGATATCTTTATTGAAAAGCAGAATTAATTTGTTCATTGTGCTGTGAAGTGGGAATTGAGTCCCTCAATAGTTGTGGAATATTAATAAAAATGAATTAAATTCAGTTGCAATTTCTTTTCATCTGTTACAATTTGTGAATTAATTTCCAATCCATTAATATCTCGTTTTGCTTTATTATCTCCAATCAGACTATTCACAATTCTCCATTGATCCTTCAAGTTTCCGGAGCAGTCATTAAATTTATTTAAATAGAATTCTTCTTTAGATTTCCTTAAATTTGATTTCAATCTATTTCTAAATGACTTGTAATACTCTTTTAACCTTAAGTCATGAGGTCTTGCAGTCATGAGCTTATAAATTTTTTTTCTTCTATTAATACCCATACATAGATAATCGGAAACCCATGGTGCTAGTTTGACAAGTTCTTTACTCCTACTTACTTTATTGTATTTGCATTTATCAATCAAATCCAATAATAAGTTCAAGAACAAAGAAAATGCAGTTGAAATTGAATTCTCCGCCAAAACAGTTCCCCATTGCTTCTTTTTCAATTCCTCATCTAATTTATCTAAGTCAATAACAGAATAGTTTTTGTTGTTTACATTTTTAAGACTAGTATTCTTCTCAATTTCAAGCTCTAAAAGTATCATTGAGTGATCGGTAATTCCAAGATGTAAAACCTGAGCATTGAAATCTATGTTGTATTTTATCTGATTGAATCTGATAAAGCAGTGATCCAAACAAGATTGACTATCACCTACTACCCTTGTCGGCTCATTGATAAGACACCTGAGTCCGTGACTAGCCATCAAGTCAAGATAACAGCTGCAAACGTTATTATCAATCATTATATTGCAATTAATATCTCCTGTAAAGATTAAATTTTTTCCTTTTAAACACATTATCATTTGATCAATTTCGTCTAGAAATTCACCTATTGCTATACCATGTAATCTATAGACTGCCAGAACAATGAACTCCACATCTTCATATGAGCACTTAAGCTGGAGACAGTCGGCAGAACGTATAGTCCCACCTACATCTGACTGCCCTACCACATTACATTGATAACGAGATTTTGCGTAAACTACAACTCCTCCTGCTCGATAAGAATTATTACAACAACTAAATACATTATAACCATCAATACTATACAAATTAATTTCATCTGTAGATATCCAAACCTCAGTTAAGATTATAAAATCCGGAGAAATTTTTAAATTACTCAATTCGCTTATAAACAAGTCATAGTTCTGTCGCAGACTACGTATGTTTTGGTTAAGGAATACTAAATTTTCACAAGACTCAGACATAGTTTAGAAATAATAGTAGCACACATAATACAACTGCATTGAATTCAGATGAAAGTATCCAACTGAGTAAATTACGCTTAACAGTAAAATAGACTCAATTGATACATGGAAGTATATTAGTTGTACATAAGAATAGGAGTGGAAAGTTTCTTGGCAGAAAAAAATACATAATTCCATGACATTTCGAAGAATACAATACTCATAGAAAATATGAAAGATAACATTTGTTATACATACATCTTCAACACTTTTTGTATAATCGAGGTGACTTGGAAACTCATAGCATATTTCATCAGAAAAAATATATAAAGAAGATATAGAACTCAATTTTACTGCATGACAATGAAAGTAAATTAAATATAATAATAAAAAGGAAGAAAATTTAAAGTTGACCGTGTATGATGTTTTACAGTTAGAGAATACATTACAGTAAATTGTAATGAATGTCAATGAAATGAAAACTGAACCGTATTTACACAGAATTACAACTTAGCCAGGTCATCCATCGTTCTAACAGCGATCGCTTTTGATCCCTCTTCTTTCCTCAAGTAAATTTTCCCTCCTCTAACCCAAAGGTATAGGAAATTTTTCTCTTTCTTCAACTGTCGAGCCGCGTACAAGAGAGCATGTCGCGCAGGCGACAAACACTCGTTGACATAAACCGGAACGGCTGGAGTCGACGTTAGGCCAATGTCGTGCGAGTTGAGATTTCTTTTCACGCGGCGTTTCTGCAGCACCTCTTCCGCGTCGAGCCTCCTCACCATCTTGACGATGATACCAGGGTGTTTATCGGATCCCATCCTCGAACGAAGACGATGACATGCGTCTATCATGGAGTCGCTTATGGGGAAGTTCAGCGCTCGACCCACATCCTTGACAATGTTGACTACATTCTCTCCTCTTTGAACAGGTACTCCGTGGATTTCGAGAGTGTTACGACGAGAGGTTACTTTTGTTCAGACTTCACTGACTTTCAATAGTCATAATTTATTTCATTCATACGTTCAATTTTTCCTCCGTTTTTCATTCAAAAATTTATATTTCCTTTTATTTTTATTGAATTTTAATTGTTTGTGCATGCTTTTATTCCATCTTCATCACGTGTAGGGTTGACATTTTATTTTGAGATCAATGGCGTCAAAATATTCGCAAAAGGCAGTAATTATATACCAGCTCACATTCTACCAGAATTGAGCAGCGACGAGGCTTCACTGAGAAATTTGCTTGGAGCGGCAAAAGATACTCACATGAATATGTTGAGAGTTTGGGGAGGTGGATTGTACGAATCCGACTTATTCTATAAGGTAAGGATTGATAGTTACCAAACCAAGAAATAATACAGCATTGACTTTTTAAACAACTTCACTTCTCACTTCTTCACTTGTCGAATCTTTGAAGTCAACTAGACTTAGGAGTATTTACTCAACAGTAAGGCCCTGCGCCCACGAAGCAACTGCTATCTGACTAAAGTCGCCAACCCAGCGTTGCCAGATAACATTTGGCTGTTTTTCGGGTAATCTAACCTATCAGCTAATTTTTTCTGGCAACTCTGGGTTGGCGACTGCAGTCAGATAGTAGTTGCTACGTGGGTGCAGGACCCAACTGCTAAGATTTAGGATATTTTCAGTTGAGTTAACTCTACAGGAAATTGATTTCTAATATGAGTCTGAAATATTTTTTATTAGCGTTTTTAAGCAGATGTCTTATCTCTTTAAACTTGAAAAACTATCTGACATCTCATCACTTACTTGCTTTTCTCCATAAAGGAATAAAGTGATGTATTTGGAATTGTTGGAATCACAACAAGTTTATTTGGATATTAATTGAATTTAGTCTTTTCGTAATTTCCAACTGCTTTCTTAAAAAAACTATTTGCCGATTTAAAAATTCACCTTTAGCTCAGCAATAACGATACTCATAATCATACAATGTATAATGAATTACAAACTTCTTTTGCATCAATTTGTCTAGTTTTCTTGACATAAATTCATCCAGTTAAATATCCATTGCCTAAATACAGTTCCCTGTATTATAGTAATGATATTCATTTGATTTGGTGGATGGCGAATAACTTTCATTCAACGTACATTTCTATGTTAACGGATGATGTTCTGTTGATTTATTTTTTAAATGTTATATGCAAAAGTTATGAGAAAGAATTCAACATAACATCACCCGTTACCAAAGAAACGTTAAATGAAAGTCATTCGTCATCCGCCAAATTAGATGAATATTACTATACAACACAATCCTCCTATAACTGTATTTTGTTTCACATTTTTACATTTTTTTATGTTTGATTTTTAAATTTTGTTTTGATTTGTGTGCGTAAATAAATTGAAATCGAAACATTACAAATGTGTTTCAGCTTTGCGATGAAATGGGTATAATGATTTGGCAAGACATGATGTTTGCTTGTGCTATGTACCCAGTAAATGAAGAGTTTATCAGTTCAGTTTCAACTGAGATAGTTCAGCAAGTTCGCAGACTTCAAAGCCACCCAAGTATTGTTGTTTGGGCTGGAAACAATGAGAATGAAGCTGCTCTCACTGGAAATTGGTATGTACGCCAACTCCTGATGCTTGTATCACTCAATTTATATCAGTGGTCCATTATTTCTCCGTCTAGTATGAACGATTTATTATCAGTATTCGCTATTTAAAACCTTTTCCGATTTGGTCGACATTTGAAACTAATCAAAGTTTCGTTTCTCACTACCTAAGCCTGGGTACACTGCAATTTGCCATTGTTCAGCACATGCTAGTAAAATTAAATTCAGTTTCAGTTACTACTGATTATTCCTACATAAGACTATGTCTTGTATATTAATATCTAGTTGAAAATGTGTTTCTAATCAGTTTGTATTGTATGTATGTTTCAGTGGAATAAACAACACCTCAAGACGCTTCTTGTTAACTATTATCAAAGATTGTTTTCTGTCATAGGTACCACACTAATAATGAAAGAAAACAGTATTCTAAGGATTATGTAAAGCTTTATGTTGGAACCATCAAACGACTGTTGGAAGAAAATGACAGCTCTCGATCGTATGTCGTTTCAAGTCCTTCGAATGGATTGGAATCTGAGAGAGAAGGTTTTTTGTCGCGCAACCCTTACAATCCTTTGTTTGGAGATGGTGAGTTATTCAATATTATTCAAGTTTGTGAATTGAATTTTATAATCTCATTTATTTTTTATTAATCTAGTCAACAAAACAAATTCTATATATTAATTTGTGAACATGAAAGAGTATTTGAACTTAATGAGTCTTTAACCATTCTAATGCACTTGTCTTCTTTGTATAATTCCGGGGAACCCCCTGAATAGGCCTATCCAGCTAATTAACAGTTTCTTGTATTTCATTCCTATCATAGACTTCAATCTTCAACATTTCATTGGCGATAATTTGTATGGTTTTATTATATTGTGATCTATAACCTTACATAATAAACACAAATTAAATTAATATTGGTGTAATATAAATTCGGTGTATGGATAATTTTCTAGTTAAGGAATCAACTTTTTTCACATTCTACATTTCTTAGCAATCTTGAACTTTGGTTTTAAAATGATAAATTATTGTCTAAAGGGAAATAAATAATTTCCTCAAGTCTCTCATTTGTTGAATTCTTTTTAAATACAATTAAAACAATCATACAAAATTATAAACATAATTATACACACTTATAAACAAATTATACATAATATTAAACTTGTCGGATTGGATAACGACTTTCTTATCTTTTTTGTAGTACATGTTTACAATTACTACGCTGATAACTGGGACATGTACAATGTTAGTCCTACAAGATTCAGTTCAGAATATGGCATCCAATCATTGCCTTCGTATGCAACTCTGAAGCAAGTAATACCAGAACGTGATTTAATTCCGTCTTCGGAGCTATTCAATAGCAGACAGCACCATCGAGCTGGCTACGTCCAGATAGAAGAAGAGATCGATATGAATTTGCCAACTTTCAACCGATCGGATATCCACCAATGGATCTACTTTAGCCAGGTATGATCCAAAATAGGCTAGAAATAATTAAATATCAATGTAATAATAGATTTTATAGAATATGCTATTATAGCTCGCTGGTGGTCTGGTCATGTGATCGGTTCCCATTCCTTCAAGCATTTTAATCAATCAATCATTCACTAAGAAGAGTAGCCTACAACAGGCTTATGCCTAAAACTGTTCCTCTTACATTTTCACTTTCTCACCCAAGTAAAAGTAATTTGTTTATTCAAATATTATTTAGTCATCGTAGGCTCTTGTGATATCCTCAATAGCAAAATGAAAAGTTCTTATGAAAAAGTTGAACCATTACAGATCAACGCTATTACATCGATTCTGGTCAGAAGTGGAATCTTGAAATGATTGGTATGTGTTAGCGCTGGAACAATTTTTTCCAATCTCTTGATTTTTAGATCGAGACGATAAAAGTCTAGACGCCGATTGTACGAAAGACAATCGAATTCAAGCACATATTATTGCGTCCTATGCTCCCAATGCAACGAATTCCTATTGAGCTGTGTCAAATTACTCAATTCTACGGAGCTTGATTGTAATGGACTTTCGGCGC
Source organism: Laodelphax striatellus (assembly GCA_017141395.1). Taxonomy (NCBI): domain Eukaryota; kingdom Metazoa; phylum Arthropoda; class Insecta; order Hemiptera; family Delphacidae; genus Laodelphax; species Laodelphax striatellus. The sequence continues at coordinate 32,878,169 of CM029534.1, read as the reverse complement.
TTTATTGGAATTGGCTCTTACATTTTGAAAGAATTGCTGTTGTATGAAATAATAATCTCATTCCAACTCCATATCGTATTATTCATACTATACCAGTCGAAACTTTCAGAAAAATTTCACAACCAATTAGAAATTTGTGGTTGTGACAAATTTTTATTCATTATACTGTACCAATCACTTGAATGAAACCGCCTGTAACGTTCACCTATTCCTCCATTGTTATTAGTCTCCCAATTTCTACCATTAGTGAAAATGACATACTGGAGCTTCCCTCATTATATGAGACACATCACTTCATAAGCTGTCAATAAGCATAATGGAAGGTGTGCTGATTCATATAGGCCTATCAATCGTTCCGTGCACCTGGTTAACTCGAAAAAATCAATTACAAATTTGGATAAAATGTAGGTTTATTGTTTTAATTTAATATTTCAACATTGTTTCATCGGTTAATCTGTTTTACTGTTCTCTTGCAGATTAACCAAGCTATGTCGATTAGGACAATGACGGAGAGATACAGACAAATGCGAGATACAGTAGATAGGAACGGGTATGGCTTAACAATGGGCGCCCTTTACTGGCAATTGAACGATGTGTGGCAGGCGCCTTCTTGGTCATCTATTGGTATGTTCTATCTAAACTCAAATTGTTACAACTTTAAATATATTCATTTTTTCATGTATACTATTCACTCTGAAGCATACTTTTTTAACTGGAATCGTAACGTGAAGCCTACTTTCTCAACTGGTATAACTTTATTTTCCAGTCTACTGTCAGCAAAGAAATTTACTGATACTTTTGTTCCTTCTTGAGATTGTTAAAATAATAGAATGTTTTAGTTAGGGTTCAGTAACACATTTTTATATATTATCTTAAAAATAATGTCTGCAGTTTATTTTAATGTCGCAGTTCATGAATTATTTAAGATTTTGTCAAGCTTCTCGTTGAAAATAGTACTTCGTAGCATGACGTTTTTGCCCCTCAACTGAAGAAATCTAATAGTAGAGCATTTCCTATGTCCACACTTGGTGAATTTTGTGTGCTGTAGCATGCACAGCATGCTACCAAAGCTTGAGCGTATGCAGCATGCTGTGCAGCACACATAATCGACCAAGAGTGAACATAGGGAATGCTCTACTATTAGCTTTCTTGTCACTGCTTTATCAATGCTTGAGCATATATGCAGCACACATAATCGACCGAGTATGGACATAGGGATTAAGTGTCTGAGTAGAACGTTGTAACAACCTTCCTAGGAGATATTCTAATAGTGAGTTGCAAGTTTCTCCATAAATGACAGAAACGTCTCAGCAAGTGTAATAGATAGAATTGAATAGAATAGATAGAATTGATAGAATAGTGCTAATAGATAGAATTTTGAAGAATCGTAAGCATTTTAACCGTTGCGATCAATTAATATTTATATTTCCTGGACAATGCCCAGTATGTTCTTAATGAATCAGTATAGTTTAATTTTATAATAATTGTAATTCCTATAACTTTAAGCCTTCTTTCATATTATAATTGAAACTTACTAACAATATTCATTTTGTTTTGTTATCAAGTTGACAAGAGTGCTGTTTGGGCTGAGTCTGTCGGTTATTATGAATAACATTATATTAACTTTAGATTATTATAAGTAAGTAAATACATTTCCATTTGTTTCAGAATTCGGAGGCAAATGGAAAATGCTGCACTACTTTGCTGAGAAATTCTTTTCTCCGATACTTGTTTCGCCATGGCTCGAATATAGTGATCAAGTGAACGTGATGGTGATATCTGATAAACACCAGCAGCCAGCATTGCAAGTGCAAATTGAGGTTCTAGTCTACCGATGGGACTCTTTTCATCCAGTTAACACCTTTGTCAACACATCAAGTATCGTATGTATAATTCGTACTATTTATTGAAACTTGTAGACTACTAATAAGTTACTCTCTCTAGTCATTCTAACTTCCCAACACCATTAGTCCATTACAATTCAACCAATTGATATAGTTTTCAATGGTCATTCGTTGAATCTACATTCAAGATGAAAATAAAGCAGTGTTCATAAAGCAAAAGTTATGGAAAGAAAGGAATTTTCAGTATTCTTAGGAAGGAAAAAACAAACTTTTCCTTTTTTCTTCTTCTAACACCTTTTTTAAGTTGAATTTGAAATGGGAAACTTCACAAATTGTAAAATTTGTTCATGTTAATATAATAATATCACTCAATATAAAAATTCTTCAGTTGGATCAAAATTCTGTTATCTATTTATAAAAATCCGATTACATTAATTTCGTTTTGGTAATTGATTTTGTACCCAAAGGCCTATTAATGTAGCTTGGCATTTTTGAACTGTAAGTTCTATCCTTCCTTCTCACAAGTAGTATGCTTGTAAGCGAATTCTACATTAGAAAATGCGTTATATTTCAATATTTAAAAACGTCATTGTCTAAAGTGGTGACATGAAAAAGATATTTCTCTAATGTACACAATATTTTCTTATTGGTCATTCTATATTTTATGGTTATGTTAGATTTGATAATATAGATTTTTTGGTCATATTTAGATTTTCCTAACTATATTTGGTTTCCTACCATCGAAATCTGCATGTTTGAGAGATTCATTACATTTTTCAGGCTCCATTATCATCAGCTATTGTAGTGTCACAACCTTTGTATGTGCTTGTTGGCAAACAACGTCGTTGCGGTGCTGAGCCTAGGAAAGAATGCTTCTTGATAGTGAGACTGTCCAGTGATTCAGGCCTACAACAGGAAACATTCCTATTATTGAATCCTTTGAATGATATTAAAGGACTACAAAGTGCCAGTTTAGAGGTAAGAACAACATTTTTATTATCAAATGATAGTGATCAAAATGTTTGATTTAGTATGTTCACTTCATTGTTTTTGATGAACAGGGGTCTGTTTTAACACTCAGAAATCCAGAAATACAGGAAAATTGCGATCTCACACTGAACTGACAGATCAGCTATAGTACATTTTCAAAAAGTCGTATTCAATATTTGTGAATTTTTTCCAATTTTTATTGTTTATTCAACCTTTTCAAATTCAAAATCACTAATCTTCTTGTAGTTAGCTTCTTAGAGTGTAATCAATACAGAGTGTTGATTACACTCTGTAACACTAACCTCACTCAGGTTACACTCTGAGGCACTAATCTCATTGACGACAGCTGATAAGCGTATCATTGCACAAATAAACACTCCTTAATATTCCATGAGAGCATAAACTAAAATTTGTAAAAATAAAAATAATAGGGAAAACTTTTCCACCTTACTGTAATAATGAATTTTTTAAATTTAAAGGAGACAATTCAATGACAGAATAATTATTTTCTGTATTTATTATCAATATTATTCCTTTATATTCTGTAGGATGAAACGGAATCTTCCAGTTGTATTAAAATGCATTGGATGAATTGAAAAGTTTGATTCATCTCAATTCTAAATAAATAAAATACTGTAATACAACGTACTAAAATATTGAATTTTTCAAAAAGAAAGGGTTTGGAATTTCTTCAAAATTATTTTTCAAATTCTCTTTTCAGGTGAAAAACATAGAACCTCATTTAGGTCCTTCATCATCAAATGCTTTACAGCAATTTGAGATAACTATAACTACCGACCAAATTGCACTTTTTGTGTGGCTTGAAGTTGGTTCTATCAAAGGACGATTCTCTGATAATGGTTTCCTAATGACGTCACGGGAGAAAAAAGTTATATTTATGGCGTGGGAGCCAACTTCTGAAAACGAGCTGGCAAAAGTCTTGACTATCTCAACCGTGAAAGGCCACCAAGTAAAGACCTGTAAGTTTTCTTTCAATTGTATTTAATTTGGGCTGGATTACCAGTCACAGTACTTAGTAAGATTTTGTTTTTGTGTTTCTGGAGTAGAACGCTGGCAATTTTCAAAGAAAAATAATGAAGGTGCACACAGTAACTCTGGAAAATACATGTCTGAAACTGATCAAACTTGACCGGTAAATTTTTATAATTATTTCTTTAATGCTCATTGATATCTGCAAAAATGAATAATTGATATTATTTTTTCTTGCTAGATAAAGATGTTGCGTCTTCCAATGCAGCTACAGATCCAGCCCATCTGATTGCACCCTCCAAAGCTAGTATTTCAAATGGATTTGGAATGATAGCGTTAATCACTCTATATGTTATACTATAATTTCTTCAACTAATTTTCTGTGTTACCCTTCATGGCTGTGCTTTACACCCACCCTATAATAATAAAAAATCACGTGCAAATTTACTTTTGTTGTAGTTTGGAAAGATAGATTAATAATGTAGTCCATTTTTATTTTATAATTGGCTTATTGTAGTTTGGTGGTGTATAATGGTATATTTATTAATAAAGTCTATTGTTGTTGTTTGAAGTATTCTATTCTGTTAATGATTGATCCATTTCTATTCCAAATTTAGTAAAATTAAGAAATATATAGTTATAGGTAAACTGGTTTTTAGGGATTAATAAAAACATAAAGATAATAATGGAATTTTGAGGGTTGTTTCCTGTCTGCTAAATAGGCCTACTACTTGGAATTATAGAAAATGATAAACTCAAAATTATAAAAATACAGAAATCATAAGTTACAAGTACAATCATCCATTAATGATGAAAGCTGTCTGTAATCACTAACTAGGTTTACAATAAACTTCATGAGAGAATGATGGGGCAATGATACTCAAGAATAAACAAATATATTTATTCATTTGTACATCAATAACAATTATAATATTCACGTAATTCAAATACATCTAAACCAATTTCACTAAGATATGTTTAAAAATCTAAAATTATTTAGAAAACATGATAATTATTTTTTCTAAAGCATTTGCTTTTCGTCATGGTAATTGAAAACTTAAATTCAACATCTTCATGGCTTTTTTTTAAATCTTGGGCGAAATAAATCCTATTGATGTATTATACATTTGATGCTGATATTTAAACATATCGCGTGAGTACAGCGAATTCGGTCATCATATACTGTACATGTTCAGTGATCTTTGATCATTATTCCCAATTATCTATATAGAATATTTAAATAGCAAATCTTTATAAATTATATAAATCTAGGCTATATTCATGAAGATTGAGACACATTCTGACCAAATTATTTTTATTGAAGTAAACAAATAAGTATTTCAGAAAGTTATAAATGATGATGATGATGAGCGAATAACTACTCAAATTCAATGTACTGGATTGAAGCAGGTGAAAACTTTAAAAGTTACATAAAATTCTTGGAATTTTGAAGTAGGAACAATAAGTGACTACTTTACTTCAAACCCAGTTAAAATGACACATAAAGTATGGTAGACAAAATGAATCTTACTCAAGTGATACTTTGTAAATTTATTGAGTTATGTCTATTCTTAACTTTCTGGACTACCCACCTCATTTCAATTTGCTTATTATCAACACGTTTTACACAGACTAGAATATTAGATTCACCGAATAGTTCAACTTCAAGTTCGATATCCACGTAACCTTTGCCAAGTGACTTTGTAATCTTTTCTCTGATTCAGTGCGCCAGAAAAATTGAGGACGTTGAGCGACGTATCCAGTCCGGCAAACACAAAGCATGGGTCGAATGACACTGAATAGACTGGACTGCTTGCTATCGATTTGCAGAAGTAACTCTGCAACAGAAAACAATTCAATATCATATTACAAACTATCTTGAAAACAAATTTCAAATAGAGGTTTCGCTGGTACTAGAAGAACACTATTCTATTTGAGTTCATTGCGACATCATCTATAAGATCAGCCATGAGCTTGAGCTAAAGGATCTGACAAAAAAACAGTTCAACTTTGCACACCTTTGATCAACAGATTGCATGCAATATTTCTAATTGCCCTATCTTTTACTGATATAGAAGATATCAACTAAATTCACCTCACTTCAGATTAGAGCTTAACAGCCATCAAGAATATCACCTAGCAAAAGTGTAGTGATTGAATGGAAACTTCTTAGAAAAAGGATACAAATGAATACATGGAATGGAAAGGATAACGAACTGCATGTAATGTGATTGAATGGAAACTTATTTGAAAAAGGATGTGGAGATCTCTTATGTTATTTGTACGTGCAAAATAATACAAACCTGCACACTGACACTGGACCTCAAATCCCAAAGCTGTATTCTACCATGTTGTGCAGTTCCACACAGGACAGAATACAGTTTATCTGTTGCCAGACAATAGCCATTTGCATAGAATGGGTCAATCCATGACAGAACACACGATTCAACTCTGTAAAAGCAATAAGATCGGAATAAAGCAATAGGCCTATTGTTTATTCATTCCAAGATATCAACAACTCATACTTAAATGGAAGATAAGATTGCAATTCTCAACACAATGTATAATGTAGAGAAAATTGAGAATTTGTTACAACATAAGCCACTACTAATAAAATCAATTATCCGAATGGGATGTATTATCAACGATTTACTCAGCATCAAGAAATTGACACCCTCCGATTCATTATTGGTGCAACAATTTTCCAGCTAGTTCTTGTAGTGTCAGTACAATTTAGACAAATGCATAACAAAAATGGGACTTTGTTGTATCAAATAATGATAAAATAAGCCCGTATTAAAAAACATGAAGTACATTCTCAACTACTTTTAAGATATCTTACCATTTCAGTACAGCTTGATTATTTTGGCCCTATTTCAATTCGTTTCCCTGATACCTGCGCAGTAGTATTTCGCTATCCAAGATGATAGATTGATATTTCTATTCATTAAAAAATATATATTTGCTGTACTTTAATAAATACTTGTTTCTTGCCCTTATAATTCAAATTCAAATTTATTTTCCACCAAAAAATAATACAAGAAACAAAATGCACTGAAGATAGAAATTAAAATATTCTTATCTAAAAAATTAAATTATAATAAACTTTAAAAATATCATAGCCAGAGTTATGCATGGTAATGGTAGAGATGATAATGTTGATGAGAAATGAAATGACATTATGAAAGACAAATAAATGACATTACGCGGGTTCCTAACCATCAGAAAAGTGCTACACATGTACTCATTAATCAATCTAATCGCTAACTCTATCAGCCTGTTACCTTTTATCCCAGAGTTTTACAATGCAGTCGAAGCCACAAGTAAGGAATGTTTCAGTAGATAGCCATTTTATATCAGAAATGGCTACTCCAAGAATTCCAAAGTCAAAATTTCTAACGTCGCCACTGAAAATAAAACAAATAATGACAGTTTCATAAAATATAACGTACTGGTTTTATTGCAAGATACAGGATTGGAATTCATTGAATGGGTAGAAGTGAAATATAGAATTCATCCTTATACAATGACAACTAATGTATGGCAACGTAGCTGAAACTAGATTAGGAAGTGACTACCTCAGAAATGTGATTGTACTACCGGTACTAAAAAATCATTAAGAACAATATATCAAAATAGCTTCAATAATTAATCATACACACCTTTCTAAATCGAACAATTTCAATGAAGATGAAGATAGAAGTCCATTCGTTCCGCAGCACACGGTATTGCTGTGTGGTTCTATAGCCAGAGACCAAATACTGTCTGGCAAAAATAAATTGTGCTCCGGAATATCACCCAGTATGCCATCTTCCAACTTCCAAACCTGGGTGAAATTATTTGGATTAGTAATCAAGTTTGCAAAATCGTATTTCAGTGGAACCCCCGATAGCCGACCCTCACGGGACCGGGCCGTGGTCGGAGCAGCCATAAGGTCGGATATACCGAGGTGCAATAAAAAACGATTTCTCGGGTCAAAACAGCCGTATACTGCACTAAATTATAAGTTTTTCAGTTTATTGATAGATACACACACACTCAATACACACAGTGCTGCTTAATCGTAATTACTAAATTCAATACAAAATTTATTTACAGTATTCTAATGAAAAGTAACAGTTTTTTATAAAATAGAAAAGTTCAATTTTTATATTACTGTACTGTAACAAAACATTAAACATACACATACGCATACACTGGGCACCTGGTCGGATATGAGGGGCTCTACTGTATAGATTGTTAACTATTGAATATTGATTGAATTGTGAAAATAATGAACATTACATGTGTAATAAACATGACCTGTACACTCACCTTCAATGTTTTTCCATTTGATCCAGAAACAACGATGTCCCGAACACTATCTATACAACGAACATCGGCTTTACTACCATGGCTCTTTTCTTTTTTGGAAAGCAGTATTCCTTTATCTTCAGACCAGATGCAAATACTGCCGTCCCTAAAAATACATCAAAATTTTAAGGTAACTTCAACGGTCACAATTTAATAACCGATCTGTTATCATTTTGAAAATCATTTTTCTTTTTTTATATATAAGTGTTCCTCTCTTTTCAGACCACATGCAACACATTTTGCATTTTAGAATTAGACGTTATTTTTAGCGCCTCTGAAAAATGCGATGGTTAGGTCAAGATATTGAAGGTAACCTGAATGGATACAAATTATTAATCGATAAATTATTTTGTATTAGCCCAGGAAACAATAATCGTATGAATAATAGGGGAAATAATGGAAGGATAATATCAGATTGCGAGGTATGATTCACAAGTCATTTGAAGGGTTGCCGGTGACAGGGTCGAATCAGGTCGGAAACTAGGACATCCAAGGTCGCATAAAACTGCGACTATTGAAATACATGAAATAGTTTCCAATCCTACTTTTCCTTTATCTACTTCTGTTCAATCTTCATCTTCCTCTTCTTCTTATCATCAAATCATAAATTGAAATGTGAAGATTTTCAGCTCACCTATCTCTATGTTAAAGTAATGGCAAAAATTGAAACTTTGATTGCTCATTTCTCATTTCCACTAACCTTTTTAAAAATGCAAGACCTTATCAAACATCTACTCAATGAGATCTTTCAAATGAAACGTGAACGAACAAAATCTGTTGAGAAACAACGGAGGAGTTGAAGCTACAAAAAACATGTTCGCCTATTAATCATATAAAATAATAATAATAATAAGATATAAATTGGGTTCTTGAAAGCATTAAGATGTATTATTTAATGTATTTTGGGAAATTCTGAGGCCTTCGAATTCAGGTCGTTCAGCAAGGAACTTTGGTATTCTTGCCGATTCTAGCTGAATCTGGATAGAAACGATTCATTACGGTTCTAGCTGAGCAATGATTGGCTGAACTGTCTCTGTCAACGATACTCAGGCAATAATAGCCATTCATCTATGACGATTGAAGTAACTGATTGAGTCACTTATTTTGTAAAAAGAGAAAGGGATGTTAAAACTTTTAATTCAAATTTTTCGAGAAAAATGTTTTTATGGATTTTTCCAATAATAGGATCTCCACGGTTGGACAGTGTCTGATATAAACACAGTGATTGGAATCTGAGCAGATTTTTCACACTAAGAAATAATGTACAACCAATCCATTACAAACTGAATGTGTATATGCCCAATATGAACTATAATATTGAGATATTTAATCAAGAATCTCGCATGCTTTAAAATTTTAAACAATTAATTGAACTACTCGAGTTATTTTGGTAGAATACTCACAAACATCCACTAATAATATTTTCGTCCGACACAACAAATTTCCAAACATCTGAAACATGGTCCAATACCACTGACGGATTCTGCCATCTTAGCATCTTCTTCCAATATCCTTTGTGCCTATGGAAACCCAATAGCTTCTCCCCACGACTTATCCACAGTCTATCTCTCTCCAATACCAACCAGGGCATGTATCTGCAAATTAGAATGCCAATCAAATTGTTGTAAAGTCATTTGTACAAAATCATACCATAACTTGCCTATTAAATTTAGACGATTTTTATGAGAACCATATTGGAAGAAAAAGTCAAAGTATCTTTTCTACTTCTTTCCACTCCTCATTACTAACGCACATAAGATGAAGGAAGGGGCGACTGGGGTAAGACCATACTGATAAATTGAATGATTTTTAATCTTCTTTACCAGGTCTTAAGAGACCTATGCAACATTAAAATTACATAAAATAAATTGTTTCAAATTAAGGAAGGAAGTAAAAGTTGGATTAAACATCTTTTACTAATAGGTCCATCCTAGTCCTGAACACCGTACACTCCTTCGAATTTTAGTAGATTAGATCAGTATTAAACAACTTGAATTCTTACTTGACACGCGTTGAGTAGCACTGTTCATCGTAGCTTCCTACTTTCCAGTTAATTGATATGCGACATTTTTCTCTTGCTCTTAGACATTTTATTGACCTGGAATGTAAGAATATGAAATTGAACATAAATACTGTAATAAAATAAGAATAACATTAATTATAGTAGCATTAAAAATAATAAAAAGTACAGAACTATACAATCTATATACTGGATTTCAGGTGTGATTCAATAGTACATTTAGACAACATTATGGCTTTGTCATTGGCTGTTATTAAATCATTAAGAGTGGATGTCTCTTTAAGCATCTTGCAGATTACCATCAAATGCTCCGGATACTGTCTTTCTCCACATTCACATAGAGTGTTCCCATCAGAAAATTCCCCATTTAAACATATCAGACTTAAATCCAAGTACTTAATTTTTTGCTTTGCGCAAGTAAAAAATATTGATGCAAGTGGTAAGGCTGAATTCGAAGATACGCCAATCGTCCAATTCAAACCTTAATTAACCTTTTGTAGTGGCTGGATTTCACGATTCTACTGTATAGAGTAGACGATCATATGATCCAACCTGCCTCCAGTAACCTGAATTTCCATTAGAATCGTGAAAACCAGCCATAACTTGTAGCTGGTCATCTAAAAGTTTGTAGGGCAGGCAAACTCTCAATGTAGGGTAGTAATTTTCTATTTTTTGATCTACGCCCAGTAGTCCTGGTGGGACACTAACACTTTAGTGATAACATCAAGTAGAAGCCCCGTATGGGCTTTGTCAGAAAAATAAAACAAAAATGTGGCCACTTGAAACTATTAAGAGGCGACCGGCAGCACCTCCAACAGGTCGTCCAAAAAGAATTTATTCAGCCTGTAATAACTGCGTTTCACCTGCCACTGAGACAGACCACTCCTGAAGGCACTGTACGAGGCACTCCTCAAAATTGCTGGCAGGTGGTTGAACATCTTTAGAGTCAGGGTTGGGAAGCTGTCACGTACTCTAGACAACCAACCTACAGTGAGGAATGTCTAGGTTCGACCACTGTACGCAGGCCCAGGCGAGATTGGCTTACAGTGTGCCCGAAATTCACTGAAAGTTAAAACCCTCAAGACCCTGTTCTGCAGGAGAAGAATGTCCTCAGCATGCGGAGAGTGCCCCCAAAGGAGGATCCCATACTGGATGTGACTGCTGAAGAGTGAGTGGTACATCATCACCAGATGTTGGAGATTAAGCTCAGTCCTCAGCTTGCGCAGGAGATAAATGACCCTTGACAGCTTACCACAAACCCTTCCTATGTGCTGCTCCCAGCTCAGCCTGCTGTTGATCCAAAACAGTCCTGTCGAAGTCTAGGTAGGCTTAGGCAACATTTAGAAAATTTTAAACTGATGTATTGAATAGTTTCAATGAATTTGGGACTATAGAATACAAACTCACCTTCTTAATACAGTTTCTGAAAGCTGATTACATACAATCACTGATTTACTATGATCGATCCATATCAGATCAATTAGCATTAATTCGTAGAATCTCTTGCAGCAGCAACTTAACGAACCTAGGGTTTTTGTATCTAACAATTTGAAAATGCACAAGAGAATTTCTGTCGGTAAATCTGTTAGTTGAAGGTCTGGAGGCATTGTACTTGAAATGTTCTTCAGTCCTATGTTCCCCCATTCGGAGAAGAGTAAATTTACTTCAGAACCAGGGAATGCAATTTACAGAAATGACATCTTAGCTCAATAAAGTCAATGGATGGTCCCATTTATGGGGTAAGTAGTTAATTACACACTACATTACTAAATTAAAATAAAAACACTCAACAAGAACAATACGACTGACTGCAACCTAACCTTAAAATTGATCATCAAGAAGCAAGAACCAGCTGGCGATTCTGAAAACTTGCATTGACAATGAAACTATAGAGAGGCACTTTGTTTTAAGAGTTTCTTGTATCAATTTTTAAGAAGAACGTATTTAGTGGTGTTTTCTGCTAAATATCTTTCAATTCATCAAGTAAAAAGTATAATACTGTAATATACTCTATTGCTTCAGAATTTTCCCAAATTGATCTTATAACTTTCAAATACAGATTTATGTTAAATCCAGCAACTTTCCAGACTATTTCCTTGTCTATGGTGCTGAAGAAAGCTCAGCTGATGAGAAACCAGCGGCGTCGTAGGTTTTCGTCCGTTGAATGCAAATAACCAAAAATACTACGGAAACTTGTAGAGTTTGCAAGTATAACGGACAATTGATTAAATCGTATTTTGTTCCTTTATAATCAAAATCGACGTGAATAATTAAAATTCTTGTGATTGAGTTGGACTATCACCTAGTAGAAAGGTAAATAGTGTAAACTATACTTCTTCTATAAGTCGGTCATGTTCAAATGTGGTGCAAGTACCTTGATAATTCAACTTGTAGTATAATATACAATAGGATGCTATAATTTCTCATCTTATTCTATTCTACAATCATATCTCATCCTTCTCTATTCTTCAACTTTCAAAAACAATTTCTAGTAGGTGTTCGTGATCTCTAAAGTCAAGCAGCCTAGTCTTCAAATCAGGTTTAGACATTCCCATTGGGCTATTAAAATTATAAATTAAGTTAACTGAAAATCAAAAGCCTATCTAGCATGTGGATGAGAAGTTCCGTAATTGGGGAATGCAATTATCGATATCCATTTCACATCTGGTTTAAGTTGAGTTCGGTTAGTTATATTAGCCTATCAAGGGTACAGTTTTGGATATATTGATTTTTTCAACATCGATAATATCATTATAACATATTTTTTCAGCAACATAACAGTAGTATACGGTCTTTGGATTTTATGAGTGATGAATTATTTTTTTAATCTATAATGTTTCAAATTTGATTAATTTTTAGATTTCAGAGATGCTTTTCATTGTTTGTTCTCAGCCTTTTATTGTTGTATTATTTTACAGAATATTGTATTAGAAAATGCCTCCAAAAAAGGATGCTGGGCCAGCACCAAAACGGAAAAAAGGTGTTTACAGACTACCAGACCCAATACCAAAAGGTTTGAAAGTTGTTGATAATCAGAAAAAAGAATGGGAAATCGGAGAATCAGTTGGAACTGGAGGTTTCGCAGAAGTTTATAGTGGTAAGTTTCAAGATAGCGCTTTAGAATTCAAGAAGCTACAGTACCTGAATAATTCTTTGTTTAAAAGTTATTTCGCATGTATAACTCGATGTAACTTATAGGCTACAAACGTTTTTGGCTAGCCTACACCAGTTTCAGGTCTGTTGTATCAAATTTTGACTTGAATAAAGTTTATTTTTCTCTATATGCATAAATATTATGTTGAGGAAACAGTAATTGCTTCTTGAATCTGCTTGTTGAAATTGTTTGAATTTGGATCTTGGTTTCTGATTAATTTAAATGTTATAAACTTTAAATGGTTGAAATAACAGTGACTATTACTACATCATTTTTACTTGAATATGATATTCTGCATTTTCTCAATGTAATGTTTATTTTTTCAGCCAAGGAGAGTAATAAAGAGGCTTCCAAGAAAGCAATAACATATCCATTCGCTATAAAAGTGGTACGTACATAAGAAATTAGAATTTTGTATTTCCACTACTGGTGATAGAAGACTTGAATTGCAATAATTGTATTAAGTTACAATTATCGTTTTTTAAAAAGAATAATACAAGTAATCAGCTTTATCCTGCTGAATTTTGAGTGTTATCAATTTGATATCAGCTTAGCTCTTCAAGTAACAAGTATGAGGGTTATTTTTTAATTATTTTTTTCTTCACAGGAACCAAAAGAGAATGGACCATTATATTGCGAAATCCATTTCTATATGCGTGCTAGTAAACCGGAATTCCGTAAGTCTAATTGAATTGTATTATTTTAATAACATCTTCAATCTACTGTGGATAGGATGAGAAAGTAATCAATTTTGATTTTTAATTCGTATTTTTCATTAGCCTACAGTAAATGAAACATTGACAAACATTCATGTCATTTTTTATCAATGATACTTTTTATCTTTTTTTTTATCAATGATACTATTTTTCAAGCTGAAAGCTAACCATACGATATATTAATGATACTTTTTTCCATGAATAACTTTCTTCTTATCTTAGAATTAAGCTAAGGCAGCACTTGCAAGCTTTAGATTGAAGTTGAGAATACTATTTTTTAATAACTTAGCCCGTACGCATCTTCGAATAAACCCCGTTCAAACTAAGTTTAAACGATCGTTATGTTGAACAGGTTTAAAGGAAGGTGTTGCATACGGTCCACGAATTAACTTGAACCTATAATTCTTGAGAAAGAATATTTATAAAAACAATAAGTTCTTGCATGTTTGTAATCTTTTAAAATCTCTGAAAGTTTCAGGCTTCATGCAGGAATGTATGTTGAGTTTGGGTTCTCTGTTGAATTTACATTTAATGGGTTGATTGGTAAAATGCATTTTCAAACTGATAGCCAGCTTACACATTGGTGCTTCAGACATCGTGTCTTAAGACACACCACAGATTAGTCATTGCATCAGTGTGTGCTGCTTCATAAGCAAATATGTGAATTACTGAGACTAAACGTGACTAATCTCGTCTTGTCTTGACTAACCGATGTACGCCTAGCCTAAGTCATCATGTCAAACACTATGTCTGAAGCACCAATGTGTAAGCTGGCATAAGGTATTATGCTACTTTTAGACTCATGTCTCATCTTTATTTTTACAGTTGAAGAATGGAAAAAGATGAAGAAAGTGAAACATTGTGGAATCTCGCCATTTTATAGCTCTGGTTTGTTCACCTTTAAAAATCAGGAGTACAGATTTCTTGTAACCGATAAATATGGAAAAAGTCTTCACACTGTAATTACGGAGAATGACAAACAAATTCCAAATGAAACCGTCCACCAGATTGCTGTACAGTTGGTAAGAATTGTTCTCTTATTTCGCTTCTCTTCTAGAAAGAATATGATTCATTATTGACCGAAGCGAAGCTGAGTTTTTTTAGTTTCGACTCGATCGGCTCTTGTCTGTTTGTTTGTATCTCAGTTACAGTCGCATTTATTGTCCGATTTGGATAGAATTTGGTATACAAGTACTTTGAAACAAGGCGCAGAAACGCATGTGTAACGGTTTTTGATAAAACCTCACGAACTAGATCCATTCAGACCAACTTCCATCCAGAATTTTTCGTATCTAACACAGTTATCTTGCAAGATACAGAAATTCTTATTTTTTTTAAATGAAAGATAATTAGATTTTCAATACGTTAAGACTAAATATTGCCCACAATAAATATAAATTAAAAATTGGCTCTGATTTTATAGCATAGAAATTGTGCCGCTCTAAAATGTGCTGTATTCAAGCGGAGCATGACAATCAGCATTCCATATGACAAAAGGAGGAGGAGGAGAAGGAGGAGAAATAGTATAACACAAAAATGAGAGGAAAATAAGAAAAGGGGAATGGGAATTGGAATTGGAGAAAAAATTGCATGACTTACTTATAAGCAGCCTATTAGTGTAATTCATGAAAGTTATAATATGTTGGTTTATGAGCGAGTTTACTGTTCGCGGAACTACTAGTTATTATATTTTTATCTATTATAACTGATCTATTATCGGATGTTATGATAACTTCTGACATAACATCCAAGTGTTTTCATTATGTTATGATAATATGTTATGTTTTTATAATGGATTTATCAAATGGAGAACTGCCCAACTCCAGGAATATGTTCATGAAAATATCCAATCCATGAGAAATTTTCATTGTTCGAAAATATTATGTTGGTTTCTCTCCACATTGATCCGTTAGTTCATATTCATTCGTTTATTCATTTTGTTTACACGATTTTAACCATTAATTTTCATTTCAGTTCGATATGCTTGAATATATACACAGCAAAGGGTACATACACGGTGATATCAAAGCTGCCAACTTGTTGTTTGGAATTAAACCCGGCACAGAAAGTTATCTACACCTGGTGGACTACGGGCTAGCGAAAAAGTTCAAGAGCGATGTACAAGATCTGCCCATTGACCCTAAACTGGCAGGAAATGGCACAATAGAATACATCAGTCGTGATGGACACAATGGCGGTTAGTATATAGTACAGTATTGTTTTTTTCTATGCATCTGATAATAATCTATCGCCAGTTTCAATCTTCTCAGCGCTTCTATAAATTATAGACCAACACAAATATGTATGATGAATAAAAGTGGATGAGTGTTTTGAAAGATCTGAGAAGAAATGAAATACAAATTCCCAACCTCAACATGTTTGTTGAGTTTGTGCTCTCACTACCACGAACTAATGCAGCTGTTGAAAGGACATTCTCAGTAATCAATAACTTTTGGGGCTCAGATAAGAGTCAAATGACAATGGAGTGTGTAAAATACATGCTAGTAATACAAATGAATTTTTGATCTCACCTGCATACAAAATTAATGTTTGAGGAAGTTCAGAAATACAAGAATATTTTGAAAGCTCCAGCTTCATCTGAGAAATATGATTGGAGTGAAAAGAATATCCCCCAACCTTCTACTTCAAGCTCTAGTGCTGAAGGACATGAATAAGTGAGTTTATAAACCTGAATTATCAGATATATGAACTCGCATAAAATAAACAAGGATTAATGAAAACTTTTTATTCTGTTACACCAAAAATGAGGTTTTACAAAACAATTTTGATCTTACTTTCAATTAATGAGAACTGTGCTTAAAACTGGCTTTTGGCTATAAAATAGAAAATTGTATTTTTATGCCTCATTCACAGTTTTGGCACACGAGGTGATTTGGAAATACTGGCATTCAATCTGCTCCATTGGTTCGAATTCAACGTTGCCGTGGGAGAAGGACATTGCTAATAGCTTCCGTAGTGCAGCAGAAGAAGGAAGAATTGATGAGTTCTCCATCTACTTATATTAAGAAGAATCTTCCCAAAGTTCCTACAGGTAATCCACAACTGCTCATTCTATAATCCTGTTTCATTCTCATATATAACACTACTACCGATTTATTAAGGCTATGAGAAAATATGACTATATCTATGGCTATGAGAAGTTTTTGGCGAATGCCTATTTATCTTTCCTAAGTATTTTATTTGTTTGACAAATTCAATAAATATTATTTGTGGTTGTTCCTCTATCATCAATAACAAACTACTATACACAAAGTACAGGTCATCCCAATATGTAAGATTTTGAAATTGAGAAAGATGCAGAAATTGGTGACATCTATCTTTAGGGTCATTAAATTGCGGAAAATAATTATCTTCATCAGAAAAAATATTATGAGTCTCACTTCATCATTTTAGAATAGTTATGTCACTGACACAGTAAAAGGGTTATTAAATCAATGCTTGGAATGAATGACGTTATATCCGACTTCATTGGTTTTAGGAGGTTAAGTCCGAGGCTGTGAAGAACAAAATTCTGCATCTTAAATGGAAATAATAACAATGAAAACAATGTAGCGAATTCTGGATAATTATTTAAGCATTAAAGAGTTCAAAATGATAATTATGTACTCTGATATACTAATGAATCAGCACCTCAAATGGAATTTGCATAAGCATATCGAATATTCATGTTCAAAATTGAAATATGTAATATATCCTCCTGAAACTCGGAAATTAAATTAAACTGTTGGATCATCCGTAAAGTATTACTTAAATATCTATATTCTATACGAAATAAAAAGAACGAAAACCTCGACCTTACAAGAAAAATAATTATATTTTAAATATGCGCATTCATTATTTCAATGCATCATACATTATGAAACTTGTACCAGCTAATAAGTATGTAAATGTTCAAATTTCGATTATTATCTTCTAATTTATTGTAAATTTTATTTTCCAGTTATGATAAAACTTCTCGATTACATAAATTCAATCGAGAATAATGAACCCATTGATTTCGGTCTCTGTCGAAAGTTGTTTTCAGCCGAACTGACAAAGTTGAAACTGAAACCGTATGATGAACTCAATTTCAAAGTTACAAAAGACGATGTGGTTGATACTAAAGTGAAGAAAAGTGCTACGTCTAGGAAAAAGTTGAAAGACGACGTTGTGGAAGTGGCCGAAAATTATGTCGGAAGAAGAACACGAAACTCCATGTCAGCTGTTATCAGTGAACCAGAGAAGATCAAAGACTCCAGTGAGCAAGAAGATCGCAACAAATCTGAGGCTGATGAAGAGAACAGCAAAAGCCAGAAAGCACCCGCCAAAAAGCCAGCCGCCAAGAAAGAGACCAAATCGGCTGCTAGCTGGAGAGATTCTCAAACTATTCGTGCCAGTAATATTGTCAAACCTGGAGAGTACATTAGTACTAGGCAAGCGGCCACATCGAAAAGAAAATGATTCAATCAATCTGTGGATTCGATTATCAACAGAAAACTTTGAAGTGCATTTCTAAATATTATAATAATTCATGATACTTTTTACTGTTGCATCAATAATGTGATGTTTACTTGTAGGCTATACTTATTTACTTAGCTATATTTTTATTTATTCAATTCCAAAAACAGTTCATCTTGGTATTGTCAGATTAATTTAATTTGGTGGATGGCATTAGATAGATAGATAGATAGAGAGATATTATTTCTTCACGTTGCTGATAACCGTAGAGTCCGATGGGAAAAAATAAATCTCTATCTATCTATCGATTGCCATCCGCCAAATCAAATGAATCCTATTATAAGACTGAGACTCTATAAAATTGATTGATATTTTTTGTGACTAACATTTTAGAAACTTTTATTTCATTTTTGTATCCTACTTAAATTTAGTTATGCTTTCCTTCTGATTTATACCGGATTATTTTTATACTAACTTTTATTAATAATATCGATTTTAATGGTATTACTTCGGTAATTATGTTTTCCATTCAATTCCTGCACATTATCCAATCGAGATTATTGAAGATCGACTCTATGTAGGCTCGATTATTATACTTTCTGTTATCATTCTTAACATTGCTATTGTTATAAAAATATTGAAAACAAACTAGAAAATTGAAAAACATACAATTTCTATAATTTGGACCTCTAAAATGAACATTGAAGATTCGGCCTTTTTAGGACATTACGATAGTAGAAGTGAATTTTCAGAGTTGTGCGCTAAGAATTATCAAAGCTCCACTATAAATGCTTTATATTCGATTCGTTTTTTCTCCATTAGGCATTGAATGCAGTTATTTAATCCTATACGTGGAGTTGAAAAGTTAAAGCCACATTTTTTAATACAAATTTTCAAAATCTGAAGATTCTTTTTTATAAGTGTAATAGAGTGGGCTACTCTAATTATGCTGTTATGTTTATTACGTTTTTAATCCAGGCTTGAAATTCCGGTGATTCTTTGTAGTAGTAGTGCATCAATGTACATAAATTTTACTGTTAGTTCATCCCAAGGATATATTATAGATTTTCCTCTTTATTGGTATAATAATTACATACAAACTTTTGCTTAAAGAAGTTGAAAATTGACTGTATTCTATTCAGAAGACCATTAACTTAAGTCAATAGGCTATTATAAATTGATTGAATTAACTTGAATGGTTCACTTACAAGGTTTATAAGTTTTGTAATTAAAGGTTTACAAGTTTAATTGTGTATTCATACCCTCGTAGCACATAAGGCTAAAAGACTCTAGATCTCTATGAAAATTGTATTCATCCTCAAACCTCAATGTTATTGTGCTAAGTTGGTATTCGTATATTATTCATAATTATTGCATATTCAGTTTCATCTAATTGTAATAATATTTTATCCATCTTCAATACACAACTGATGAGATATCGAGTCTAAGCAAGGCAGCAGACTCGCCATGTCCTTATAGTTGTGTACTAAAAGACTATAGACAAAATAGTCTCTTTATACAAGTTTATGTTGTTGGATCAAAGCTATGAAAACCAGTCTCGCAGTACTCTAGAAACACGTTTGAAAGCTGAATACAAAATAATTGTGAGCAAAAGACAGCTTCCACTATCGCACAGTAAGATAAGAAGACGGTAGTCCCAATATCCTCTTCAGTCCCACACATTTAAATGTGAGTATTTTTTGAAAACCTCTTGTTTTGGGCTTAAATATGTATAAAAAGGTATAAAAATTCAAATTTCAATTTTTTATCATTATCCATTTTTTTTATTTAATTTGTCCACATATGTGGACATTAGGCCTTTACAACAAATTACAATAAGATTTAAGTTATAAACATGAAGTCTCAGTTCAACTAACAATGATAGTTTTACTGACATTTTATTGAGTTTCAAGCTAACAATAAAAGACAAAAAAATCCTACACCTGCAAAAATACAATATAAGTTATAAAATAATAAAAAAAAGAAAAATAATTGAAAAAAAAAATTATATTTGTGGAAATTGAAACTGTTTGTCTTTCAAAACACTTTGCATTTTTAAATTCAATAATGTAAAATGAATTAATTATTCCGGTGGTTTGGAACCCACCTGAAACTGTAGGTCCAACTGTAGGATCCACCCCATTGCCCACGCACAAGTCACAAGACTCATGTGGGCTTCATCCAGACAAAAAAAGTTACAGGGATTTTCAAAATACAAAAAACCAAAACTTGCAAAATCAAAAATTAGGTTACAATGTTCTCAAATTTGTATAACTAATTGCATAAAAATGTTCTATTTATAGTTTATAAAAAATAATACAAAAAATCAAAAACCTTAAAAATACAGAATAAGTTATAATACAAAATACACTACCAAAAATCCAAAACTTGCAAAATCAAAAATTAGGTTATAAAGTTCTCAAATTTTTATAACCAATTGCACAAAATATTCTATTTATGAAAATCATAAAAACAGTTTCTGTCTTTCAAAACACATAAATACACATTACATTCTGCACATTTAATGCGTGTTTTTCCTGTGCAACTTGGATTGCGGCACCGTTGTGCATCCTTCAAGTCTATTGCCTGTGGTAGGTGCAACGCCCTTGACTCCTTTTTCAGGCAATGGAAGAAACATTCCCAGGTCTTCCAGCTTTTCTCTTAGCACGTGGTTCTCCATCTGAGTCTGTTTCAGAATCAAAGACTGGCTCATTCTTGTCCTGAATAAGGAGTTGTGCCGTTCTCATTTTGAAAAATGAAGATCCATTATGCTATTTTTGGAACGGCTGCCTTCATGCTGTCCTCTCTGTATGTTAGCTAACTGTAAACCCAGGCAATCTCACAGAAATCCTCGAAAAATCGTACAGTCCACTTTTGGTGCGGTGATAGGACCTGTAATGAGCAATCATGCGATTGTGGAGATCTACTCCACCCATGGTAGTATTGTACTGTTTTACAATACTGGGCATTTCAACATTCACATACTGTTTCTCAGCTCTTGAATATCGTTTAGCTAATGAAAGTGGAGCTTTGCCATGAGCAGTTGATGCCATAGTAATAGTTTTATTATCCACCCATTTAAGGAGGAGAACACTCTCATCATCTCTAACTACAACATCACATGCACCTCTTCCTTCAGCAGTTAATTCAGCATCTGATTTGAGGTTTGTGTTTGGAAACCTTTGCTTCATTGCTGTACCAGTGCCTGAAATTCCTTTCAGCTTGAGTGCATCCAACAGAGCTATTCCTGTGAAAAACCTATCAAAGTAAAGGTGTGTTCCAGGCGGACATGTTTCAGCAAGTCTTAGTACAGCTTGACCACCAGTTCCCAATTTAAGAGGCCCTCCAACTTCTGGGACTAGTCTCGTCGTACTCTTTCCTGATACACCTCAAAATCTAATATCAGTCCTTGTTTAGATGAGAGAACATAATTTTTTAAACCTGTAGGGTTTGGTTTTCTAGGAACGAATTGACGAAAGGCGACGTGCCCTGTAAAGGGTATCATCTGCTCATCTATAGATGCTTCAGCTTCTCTTGGAATCTTCAAAAACAGCGCTCTGAAATCTGTCAATTATTGGCCTTACCTTCCACAGTTTATCATGTAAGCTTTGGCTTCAGCAGTAACATCATTGTTATTAACAACATGGATTGCTGCTCTGAATTGAAAATATCTGTCTCGAGTCATGGCATTAGCAATAAGGTCTACTCTAAAGAATGAATCCCAATAAAGGCGTATTCTTGGATATCCAAGGGTGCTCATTAACATTGAAATGCCAACAAATGCTTTCATTTCATGCAAAGTAGCCTTCAGCTCCCTACCAGTTGACAAGTGGAAATAAATATTTGTTTGCTCAACCATTAAATTAAAAAAGTTGTCATCAAAATATTCTAAAAAGTATTTCAATGGGTCTCTACTACAGCGCTCATCAACAGGAGGAATGAACTGTGGGAAATTACTATTCAAATTTCTTCCAGACCATTTTTCCACACGCCTTGTTGCATTACCCCTGCCCCTTCCTCTTCTATGTGTAGTCTGTGGAATTCTCCCTGCTTGTCTGTCTAACCCCCTACTCTGCTGTCCTCTTCCTCTTCCTCGTCTTCTTCCTCTCACTCCTCTTCTTTGGTCACCCTGCCCTTCTTCTGGAATATGGATTATTTCTTCATCACCTCCTCCTTCTTGATTTTCATTGGTGATAGGATTATCTAGATTTGGAGATAATGGATCGTCTGAATTTTGATTCAACTCATTACCTTGTTCATCTTCTGAGTTAATTGGATTGTTGATAGCAGCTTGGGTAAACTGGATGTCTTCTTCTTCCTGATCTTCTGCTTCATCCACGTCAGGCTCCTCCTCATCTGAGAGAGTGAAAGTTGGGTCAGCATCTGTATCATCCAACTCAATATCACTGTTATCGAGAAGTTCCAGAAGTTCCTCATCAGTGAGATGGCGTTCAAAGAGTTTTGATTTCTTCCTTTCTGCCATCCTAAAAAAAATGATGTAAACCAATTTAAAAATGATGATACATTTATTTCTGAGCTACAGTGAATTTTCAATAGAAATAATATAATCAATCTTTTAGTAATAAAACGACATGCAGACTTTTGTTTTTTAAGTATTAACTTTGAAAAATACTTACATGGTGGAAAGATCTCCAGTCATGTAAGTATTTGTCAAAGTTAATACTTAAAAAACAAAAGTCTGCACTTCATTTTATTACTAAAAAAGTGAATATAACATCGCAGAATGTAATAGATAGACAAAATCAAGAAGAAATATTATGCTAGAAAATATGTAGAAATTGTGTTCACATAAGTACAATTAAAATTTTGTAGATACCATAAATTATTTTTCTAAAATATGTATAAATTGATAATAATAAAGACCTAATGTCCACACATGTTGACAAATTCTAATCTACCACTTTTTCTATTAAGACCCAATGTCCACACATGTGGACAAATTCAAAACTACCACTTTTTCTATTGAGACCTAATGACCACACATGTGGACAAATTATTTCTACCACCAATTGTTTATTGAAAAATTGAAGTAATCGTATAGAAACAATTAGAGCTTGCTTCAAGAACATTGTAAGAATTAAAACAGCATTAACATAAATTTAACAGGCTATGAGCTAATACAGAACAACAAACTTACCTCTTGGTCAAGCTAACCTCAGAACAACGTGACAACAGTTGGTAGCCATTTGCATCTGACTGGACTGGTTCAAAAGCGACACCTGGCTGTTGTGTCGATTTGTAGAAAGGTATACAGAAGGCTGTGGTTACTTGTCTGGCGGCGAATACGAACTCCTACTAAATTTAAAAATCATAGAAAATATGTCCACATATGTGGACAATGGGACTGAAGAGGATATTCATCAAGCGATAGACTAGTATTAGAAATTTTACAATAAAACGATTGAATTGTCTGATTTTGTTGAAATTCTAATGATTTTCAATCATTCAAGACCCTAAATAGGCGAGATTTGGCCTGAGAATGTATGAATTAACAGAAAACAACAAAATTAGATGAATAAAATCTTCATCAGAATTTCAAAATGTCTTCAAAAGGTAATTTCAAATTATTGGACGAAATTAAACAAGAATTAGATTGAGAAAATAGCTGCTATGATGAAAAATGCTATCTCAGACTGTTTCAAGATTTGAAACTTGAAAATTCTGTAGTTGAAGGTAAGTAAATGGCAAAAATAATGGAATTATCAGTAAATTAATAATTTTAATGGGAAATAGCTAATTCAATTGATAGAGAGTGTACTGAATTCATTAGATAAGAAGGAAACCCGTAAAATTAAATATATCCATGCTTTGCTGCTGCTGATAAGACAACATAAAACCTAGGTACTAGGATAGGAACATCTGATAAACCATACCGGAAACCCATGCGTTACATGCCGTCTAAGTTGTCAAAATTAATTATTATTTATTTTTTATGAAGTTAGATAAGGAAATTACGGCTGAAAAATAACTCCTTTGATGCATTTTCATCTGAAGAATCGTTTAAAAATTGTTACAAGCATGTAAATGAAACATTTCCCGATTAATCGTGAAAAAACAATATATCCTATAAGTTTTTAGCAATTAAAGAATTTTTACTCGAAAACTACTTGAGATACGTTCTTGAAACATACCTAGATCGATTTATCAGATGGATTTACATATAAATAGATCTTTTTCAAGTTTAAAACGAAGTGGAGAGCCGTGAAAAAGTCAAATTAGCATGAAAATGCACTGAACATTTGAAACTGCCTCACTGTCGAGGACTTCAAAAGTTTGAATTTACCGCCATAAATCAAGATTCTGATATCTGGAACTGAAATAAAGAATGTCAGCTGATTGAAAATGTTGTTGGTTGGTAAATCTGATAAGCGTACATTTGAATTTTTGGCGGCAATTCGGTGCAACACATGGAGTAAAGAATACATTTTCTTTCCTCCTTGGTGAAACGAAAGAGTCCAGTGTATCTCTTTGTCGCTCCTGGTTGCCTGGTAGAATTTTCGTGTACAGAACTATTAGCGCTGGAAGCAACTTTTATTTTTTAGACAGATTTGCTCGAGACCAAGGATTAAAAATCGAAGTTAAAGTCGATAATCGAAAATTTGGCAGGAATTTTATCCATTCATGTATTGTTGGTTGCCTATCCTTGATGAAATGAAGGCGCTCACATCTAATTTACGTGGCGGGCTGTTTGAATATTATCAAACTGCACCCGACTGGAAAAACTCAACTGATTTATATTATATTTATCCAATTCTGTTTCGCGGCTGGTTTCAAATTGAAAAAGTGGTGATTAGCGTCAACTTTTTTAGAAGAAATCGCTCGTTAAATCAATCATTCAATCAGAAATTAAACAATAACACATTCAGATTTTCTATATGGTGTCGAAAAGATGAAATAATTGAACCGAACTCGAATCTCAATAAGGCTTTTGGATAGGATAAGCCTACTTGTTCATCATTTTCATTGAGTGTTGTAAAATTACAATATTTGAAAATAAATTAATAAAATAAGCTATTATGAGTGTAATAATTGCAACAATTATCATTGTTGTTTGGATTCCTAAAAGTTAATTTGGTTTGGTGTCCAATATATAGTTAATATTCTGCTCACAATTAATTCAATTCCGAGTACAACTTTGTTTTTGAGAGGTTGAAGTTCTGAGACTGGGATTCATAGATTTTTTTTTTCCAAAGAATAACCTTGCATGAAGTGGATATTGAAGCTTCAGTACACAACTGAGAGAACATATCTTTTCAGTTGTTTATTACGAAAAGAAACAAATACTGAAAGCTGAATAATGAAATGATTATTAACATTAACACAACAATAAATCACAATAACATTGACGTTCAACAAGTAATTTTTAAACAATTATTTTTTAGTAAATGAGTATTACTACACCAATCGACAAATAAGGTCCCACAACAAACTAACTTTGGTTATTTGGAGTGGTGATACAAAGAAGAGATGACGATTTGAAAAACAATAAAATATTTTTATTTAAAAAGTCTCATTACATCAATAATTAAATTTTTCGTTCTAGCTAAGTGTAAAGACATTCCAATTCTGAATTCTATGTTAAGCCAAGACATACTACGAAAATATGAATGAAAATATGAAGTAGCTCTTCTTTCAAATCTTCTTAATCTATTTACACAATTATGCACAACACATCATGAACAATGATACAGAGATAGATACGATAATGATATGTTCAATCAGACACATTCATCCATCTGTAAAAAAACTCATACCATCCCTTGGTGCGTTATTTCAAAAGGAAACTCTAAAATTAAAGAATTAATTATTTTCTTATATTTTCTCTCACTCTTGAACAGTCTCTGAATAACTATTATCACTAAAACCTAATAAATTAATAAATTCTTTAAACCAAATAAATTATTCAATAATGAAAGACTGTTCCTACAATAAAGCGCCTTTAATTCAACAACCTTTTGTCTGTCATAATTTTATTCGGAGTTTAATATACATACAGTACAGGTTTTTCTATTGAAATTATTTCATTATTATTTTAAAGGCTTCATGAAGTTCCTAGTTAATGACAGAGCAGACAGCTAAACAGCTATTGAGAGCTGTATCATAGCATTTATGAAATCAATAAAATAAAAAATTCTCGGTGAAATTTGAATTCGTTAGGAAAAATCAATATTCGTTTTTCATCATAACTATAGCCTACTATGATTCCGAAATTTAAATGTTATTGATACATGAAGTTATTATGAATTTGAGTCGGTAGGAATCAGATTATCAGGAAATTTCCTAAATTTACAACTTGATATTTTCATCTTTTTCAAAATAACACGATAACCTGATAACTAGAGGTATATTTCACAATATTATATCATTGAATGTTATTTACAAAGTCGTTGTAACGTAAGTATTTTCAACCTTGTTACGTGATTTCAGAAAGGGAAAATATAAATTTAATGGAGTTTTCAAGATCACAAACATTCTAGGATACAAGTCTTCACTTTATCATCTAGTAAAAATATGCTAATTATTTTCAGAGAAACATGCATACAATTGACAATTCTAAATGAATGGATAATGGAGAAACGCATGATTTACAAACTGGGAGAATGGTGAATAAACCTACAATTGATTTCAGAAAATACAGAAGCTGAAAGTCAATTTTTCATTTGATATCACTATTATTATCATTTTCCAACAAGTACGGATAACTAACTCTTAATTGATTCACAATTCTCTCACAGCCCGTGTATTACTGAAATTGATGGATTAAACTTACTGTAGATAGATTATCAATACAATATTATGATATAGAATTTTTCATTTATGATTTGACACAATCATAGTTTACGGTTCTAATAGTATTGTGCCTTATTTTGTACAAAAATTGAGAAATTTGTAAAATCCTTATTTATTTCAGTTTAAAAAAACTAAGTGTTAAAATACCATAAACTAAAAACACATTCATGTGAGTAACAAAATTTTAAAACAATGCTACAAAATTTCAAAGAATAACAAATATCTTTAATCATGTACGTTTCATTGAAAACTCAATCCAGTACATGCTACATGAACAATTGATAAAATTGTTTCAAATTAAACGTATTGGCATGAGATCGAGAATCAATAACTGACATTGTTATGGAAATTTGATCATTCACTATTCACAATAAATAAATCTATCTTTCTAGAACAACAATCAAGTATCTGAAAAATCTGTAAGAAGTATCAGATTCAATAAACTATTCAAATGTGAACATACTTATTATGTTCTTCTCTTAATAAAAAAGTATACAATTTTTAAAAATTATGTATGATAGTTATTGAAAACTTGTAATAGAGTTGAAATTATTTCACATTATCTTGGCACACATAAAATATTGATGATCAATCACATAGTTGATTACTCCTATTTTAACTAATACATATATACTTAAATACTAGAAAATTAAAACTACGGAAATAAAAAACTCATTATTGCAAAAGTTTGGGTAGTTTTAACATAAGTACGAATAATTCTTAATTTATCTCCAACTGATATTAATTTCCACCATAAAAAAACTACAAATTCTTGCTGAAATGTTGAGACCATAAAGCTAATAATATATGCTATTTGAACATTATAGTAATAACTATGGCAAACGCCCTAAATTTTGTATAAAACATTACATCATCTTGGTCTGAGACTAATGAACTCAGTAACAATAATTAAACTGAAACAATATTCCAGTAAATATTGAACGAAATTCATTTCATTGAAATCTAATTTCTACTCACGTAATCATCTTATCTCTAAAATATACCTGAGTCAACCAGGTAACATGATATAATTGTTTGCAAAATTATGATCTTTTCTCAAGCTTACTTTGAACAAATATTTTCTCAGACTATTTTTTTAGTTATCAGCTTGAAAACGTCTCTACCTGTTAAATCGTGGAATATTATCATTTACAATATGACTTACTATAGTACTATCAATGCAGTTCGATATCATTTACTATACTATACACCTCTATAGTATAGTGCTTAATCTAAGTAGGACGTATAAGGTCGTAAACAAGGTACGTTTAAGGTACATTGGGATTATTTTATTTCTATGAGTTTCTTTCCATACAATTATCCCAAAACTGCCGATTTCACTCGAATTAAATTAAAAATATATCGAGCAGTAAAGTTTAAGAGTCTGGTCCCATACGTGTGGGGTTTGATTTACTTCACTTCACTTAGGTCCTGGCCACACTCCTTCTTTGCTTGACTTCACTTACTCGCATAGTACCTATACTATAGTAAGTGAAGTGAAGTCAAGCAAAGGAGGAGTGTGGCCAGGACCGAAGTGAAGTGAAGTAAATCAAACCTCACACGTATGTGACCAGGCCCTAAAGCCTACATTTGTATTACAATTTGCTTGACTTTGGATGACTGTCGTATAAAAATACACAGTATAAACATACACACTTTCAAATTCAGATAAATTATGAAGTAATATCCATATCTAACTATAAAAAACAAAAATAACTGTAATAAAAAAAGAAAACAACCCTCACAAACTTCTGACATAAAAACTTTGGAAATAGACCAATCAACTAAAAAAAAATCAAGAATAAAAATGTTTTAAGCTACGTGATAAGTCATGATACGATCATGAATAAAAAAAAAAAAAGTAGTGAAAGTGAAAATTTAGCAAATTAGTACTAAAATAAATAACTAATTTTAAAAGATGAGATGAATTGTGAGTTGGGATAAAATCAGCTTCCATCGCTGCTATTACTATTGGAGTCATCCATCACATCTAGGTCGGGTTGATTGTGCAGAAGATTTAAAAGTAAAAGTGAGCTCTCCAACACATAATCAGGTCTTGGATAGTTGAGATAGCTCAAAGATGGATTTGGAGAGATGAGAACCGTTGCTAGGACGCCTGCCGCTTTGGCGCCGATAATATCGGTTTCCATTTTATCGCCAACCATGATGCAGTCGCTTGGGTTAACTGACATCAATTCGCAGGCCTGAAAACAGATTTCATTCAATTAAAACATATTATGATTTTATTAAAATATGGTGTTATTTTTATAGTAAAACTAATATTGACCCATTCTCTGTCTACTTTTGTAGATGTTTGGGATGTAGTGAAAACTAAACTAAACTATGTCATGACCATTATTCAGACACGTAAAAGATATAAGGAATGAAAATTATTTTATGTCTTGCCCTAAGACAGAAAACCAGGGCTGGTCCTCCATCTTCAATGCACAAGGCAATTTAGGGCACTTTCTCTTTTTACGAATTTCTAGAAGCTATAAGTTGGCGTTGGCACGCCTAGTGGATAGGCTCTAACAGTTTAAGAACATGCGATATGTTAATTTTATCATTCTAAATATAATTCCACAATCGGTAAGTAGGAAAAGTAGCGACAAGAAATTCTATTTCAATTATAAACTAATTTTTACGTACATAAGCCTATCCTTTCCCATGTTAATGTACCTGGAAAGATTTATACGATTATCCGCCAGAGCGCAACACCGTAGATGCTCATAGCGAATACTCGTTTTTATTCACTTCGCCCAATATTTACTGTATTTCAATCATTTTAGAGTAAAGCTATGCTATCATACCCGGTAGAAAATATTCTTGTCCGGTTTCTCCCAGGGCAGGTCGCCGGACACCAGAATGCAATCGAAATAGGAGCGCAGCTTGAGCTGATCGATTTTCTCCCACTGCGAAGCGGTCGTGCCATTCGTGATGAGGCTAACACTGTACTTGCAGCGCAGCTTCTTCAGCATGGAAATGACACCAGACCCGGGCGCCAGGCACTCGTAGCGAAGGCGAATCCATTCCGCATAGATCTCCTCTGTTGAGAGAAAATTAACACACGATTATTCAACGGCACTTGTAAATCGAAAACATCATTCAAACTAATGAGAGCAGTGTACAATTTTCTTTTGAATAGTTGAAAGGAAGACTATTTAAACATGGGACAATAGACTGACTTGATTGATTGAGACTAACCAAATATGAATTATATCAGTGAAATATGAATAAATATAAATACAAGAAGCATTACCTGTATGAAAAATGGATTATCTCTGATAAGACGTCCTTAAAGAACAGGAGAAGAAATAGAGTTGAAAATTAGGAACAAAAGTTAATATTACAGTTGGGGACTCGGTTATTGTAAGTGATTAGCTGAGTGGATAATGTTTGTTTTCATTTGTCTAATAATGAAAATGTAATAGATAAGTATAGAAATAATAAAAGTTGAAAATTAGGAGCCAAAATCAATATTACAGTTGGGGACTTGGTGAGTGATTAACTGAGTGGATAATGTTTGTTTCATTGGTCTAATAAAGAAAATTCGGGAAAATGTAGTACTGTAGATAAGTACACTTAGTACAGTGAAAAAAATCAATGTATCAGTAAGAACGCGGAAAATATTAGTTGTGTTTGGTAGTACAGAGTATGTGTATAAGAGAAGGTTTGTCTCAAACAAGATGTGAAACAGAATCTCGAGTTATAAGGGATGCATTTTTTAAATTAAGGTATAGCTTAGAACACTAGAGTTTTTTTAATCAAATAATATTAATCTCTAATTGATGGTTATATGAAAAAGTCTGATACTATTTCAAAATGTTTGTACCAAATGTCATTTTGAGCAAATAATAATCACTTATTACTCAAAAATTGCTACTTTCTAATCAAATTTTGGGAATATTTTTCAAAAACACTCATTTTTTGAGACAATAATCATAATTAGATTCGGAGAGTTGATAAAACACCTTAATGGGAATAGACTGAAAAATTCAACAAACAGAATATAGTACTTTGCTTCCAAGCTCTTTCTTGAAAGGCATGCAGATAAAAGTTATAGTGTTAATGGATTAATCTTGAAAAGTTGCTTCAGAAGGCCACTTATATCGTGCATTAATAAAGTTAGAAAGTTAGTAATAGGAAACTTTATAGTTTTCGAAGTACAAAGAGATGAAAATACATTACTATTTTCAAAAATATTTTTCATCAAAAGATTGTGTTAGAAAATAGTTTAGACAGAGCTAAGAAGAAGCAAAACTTGACATTTTAATTGATCAGTCTGACAAAAATACAAGTTGTTGACAATATTGATTTATGTTATTTTAAAGAACAGGCGATTCATATCAAAGTTAAAAGACATTTTCATATTTTTTGATATCAATGATCATCGTGAATGATTGATGAGGCCGAGTCACGAGTTGGTGGGTGAACGGATTGGACCAAGTCAATAATTATAGATAATTCGCATTCATTGCAATGGCTATGCCCTTTCCTAATAGGAAGTGGCTTTATATTGAACACTTCAACGGCAGTCTCTTCAAACTTTGAAAAGCATACATCAGAACAGACAAAGCAATTGATTCATCAGGACTTAAGCGGTAAAAGATGAAGCGGTAGAAGATCAACAATAATAATCATTCAAAAATATTGTATAAAATCTTGTAGCATGTTGAAAACAAAAGCAACTCCAAATTCCCTGTAATAACAGAGAGTAGAAATGCAACTTGGAAACATGAATAGGATAGGCAAGAAGATTAGCGTTGCATCTATGAACATGTCACATCTAAGAAAAGCCATTATTGAAAAGAATTTCAAGCATTAATAATCAGAAGAGAATAAAATAATCGATTAATGTGTTGTCTATTGATGCTTTTCATTAAATTCTATTGTATTCTATCACCATCGAGTAAAAGTTGTGTTTATGATAATAACATTTATTGAAGTTTCAAACTTAAAACAGCTCGATTGAACAAACCAATCAAGGTATTTTCTAACCTTGTTTAGTTTTGAAATGGAATTCAAGAAAGTTTTCTTTGTTAATTCGTATAATTGAGTGATTTTTTTCCTTATTGACGATCTGAATAGATAAATGATAATTTGTATTCTTAATATTGATTTTGATTCTAATGAGACTGGCCCTCCAGCTAATTGAATGTTGATTTAGTGGTTATTAATATGCATTACTCATTTTCATTATTCAGTTCTAATGTGACATGTTCATTTAGCACAAATGAATAACTCTATTAATGAAATATTAGCTTATTTCATTACCAATACGATTCAACAACCGTGTTGATAACAGCAACTGTGACTGAAAGCAAAGAAATTACAAATTATTTTTTCCAAAACAGACACACTCATTAGTCAAGGGCCATTTTCTACAAGTATTGACAAGTACTTGATTTGTAATGAGTTTTACAAGTGTGCAGGTCATTGTATTGGAAAAATATGAAGTGTGAATCTAGAAAAAGTACGCAATACTTTAGACTGTCATCACAAAGAATTTGAAAAATCCAAGTCTATTGTAGAGGGTGGCCCATATGAAACCGGCTCGTGAGGTATTCTTCCTTATATCACCCGGGCCGGTTTTATATGGGCCACCCTCTATAATTATATCTTTAAAAGTTCATAAAAAGACTGAAGCTTACGCTTAGGATAGTGAGAAAACAAGAATAATGACTACAAGAATACGAAAGTTGAATATTAGTATCAAGAGCTCTAATCTCCAAAGCGATCACTATTCATGAAGAACAAGTAAGCACAAATAATTTGATATCGTAGCACATCTTTCAGTGAATGAGTTTTTCAGTAGAAGTCTATTCTCACCCTCATACCTACTCGAAACACGATATTTGACTAACTCATATATTTTATCTTTCAATTCAATCTTGTTGCAACATTCTGGTTCCATTAGTTTCCTGCACACTTTATAAAACATTACTAAATGAAATTATCATCATATTCATCCAACAGATTACTTGGGGCTCAATTGAAATTCAATTCCTGAATAATTTTGCATTACTCTCAGTTTCTATCATGATTATCAAAAATAATGAAGAGGAATGCATCGGGTATGTATATTCAATGCCAACCAAAATTTACATACCCGTTGAAATTATATGAATCAATAATTGACCCCATATTCATTGAGAAGTGAATCGTGGAAAATGATAGGTGAATATTGTTTCACCTACAATATCAATAAAACTCGACTTTCATTCTTTGAAGAAAAACAGCAGTTGGTGAGAGGATAGATACTAATTTTGATGTAATGAACAATGATGGTTACATCAATAGAAAATATTCTACTTGTCAGTTTTTTAAAACTGTCAGTTTTTCATTGTTTAATGATTCATGCAAACTTGAGCTCAGAATCAATTTTGTAAACTTGATGATAATATCATTTTTTCAAATTTCAAAAATTATTGTTGAACAATCGGAAAAATCATAAAGGCCTACAACGAAACATTCTACATTCAACCATAATGAACTGATCATATCTCATTCTGTTGATAATAAAAATTATATCAAATCCATAATTACTTCTGGAATTATATGAAATTTACATAGTTATCATTATAAAACGTCGTTTAGAAAATTATATAGTCTACTTTCTCTATAATTTCAACTGATTTTAGTAAGGCGTATGACAATGATAAGTTGTTATCCAGTTCAATTAAATTGAAGGAAGCTTCAAATCTTCGACCAAATTTGAAAAAAATTGAAGCCATTTCGACTCGTTTAATCATATCAAATTATACTCGTATTTCCTGATACTGCAGGATTATTTCAATGCTGGAAGCAATGTAGGTTTAAAACGAACAGACGGATGACATTATTTTCTACAACCTTGAGATCATAGGAAAATCACAAAAGTGATTATGGACTGAGTTAATGAGAGTTGAACAAACTAAAACATTCAATTTAGTGAGAGATCACATAAACGATAAATTCATCAATAACGCACTACATAATATACAGTAGAAATAAATCACTACACATAATTTCGTACGGATGAACAAACATAAAATACAAAAACATTTACAGATTATATTAGATAATATAACAAATAGAATCTCACCAATCAATCGAACAATAGATGAATAATCTCGCTTTCATGAAAGTGATAGTGTTTTGACGTGTGATTGGACTTACCTAAAATATCAAGGAATATTCTAGAAGCATGGGAACAGAAAAGATTAATCATGGAGGCAAAGGTCAACGGAGCTCATTATTGCATTAGTTTGAAACTCATCGCAATAATAAACTATTCATCAAATAGTTAATGAAACAATAAATAGTTGGCAGAAAAAATTAGAAATAAATACGCATTGTATTTGATTGGAGAATAAATGTATAACAAATTGAAGCTTTATCCCATTCATATAATTCAAAATGAATTGAAACCTTACCAAATGTAGCACTAGAAATCTTACAATGGATATTTTATTGATTTCTAATAGCTGAGGACTGAGAGAAAATAAAAATATAATGCAGAATCAATGGGGTGGATCTACCCCAAAAAATGCTAAAAAATCAATACCGTGTATTAATACGGTAATTCAATTGATTTTATTCCAAGACTAATTACTAATGTCAGATCTTCAAGCATTCCTCTGATCTTTAGATCATATTAGCAAGGATGCAATAATTGAAATAGTATTCGCATTTGCACAAATTCAGATAAATATTGCAAGTAAATATGGACAGCGTTGGTTACACCGAGCATACGAGCAGGTTGAGTTATTATGTTTGAATGTTTAATATGTGATAGGTTTCATATTAATTTAGAAGTCCTTTAATCCATGAAAAAGACGGACAACACTAGACTTATCAATTTATTGTAAAGCACATGCTATCCATGCTTTGGGTGCGTCAGACTTTTCCTGTTTTAAAGGACTACTTAATTTTTATGAAACAGGCCCCAGGTTTTATATTCCAAAAAGTGAATGATAATGGGGAAAATGATTGACAGTAAAATTCATGATAAAGGTCATTATAGCGATTTAAAACTAAAAATGACACACGATATATCCAAATGATAGATTTAAAGATTCATTCATTCATTAAAACACAATCATGACATTACGATCTGGGAGAAAACAACAGGCTTAGATGAAACATTAGTTGATAATTTGATATTTCTGATGTACACCAAACAAAACACTGAACAAAGAAAACCTATTTACATAAGTTTTTCTTTATTATGATAGATGATGGTACTTACAACTCCAAGGTAGTCTTCGCTTGAAATCATGAAAACTATGAGAATCAAGTCAGCATTGTAACATATTCACTTATTCCCCTCATTAGCATTCCTGCAGGCAACAAGGCTTCAACACAATAAACATATATCAGTTCATTCAGAAAACTCCATAGAATTGTTATATTCTTGGAAGACATGGTGCTGGCGATGGTTTTAGGTGAGTCAATAGAGGAAAACGGATTACTTACTGGCTGCCCATTTGTATTGATCAGTCAAAGCATTCGTCCACAGGAATACTCTCCACTCATCGATTTTCTCATTTTCATTATGCGGACACAACCTGAAATTTCTTAGGAACACCTGAGTGACAGAAGCCGCTTCCTCTTCTGGCATACGGTACTTATCCATAAGTATTCTGGCCGTCTGAAAAAAACCCAAAAAATATTCAATTTCAATTTATTTATTTCCACAATAAACAGAATGCATCAAAACAATATATGTGTACAATTCATAAGTTACAGGAGATTTACAAACGGAATCTGTTGTAAAAATAATTATAAAACATTGAATGAATTTTCAAAGCAATAAATGAATTTTGCACAGAGATAAGAGACAGGCTTACAGCAAAAAGAACAGAAAAATTGGTGAATATTTTTGTTGATAGAATTATTATTATTTACTTTCTCTAGGATTACTAATATTCATTCATTTCTTGAATAATGGATCAAAATCTTCAGAATAAGTATGAAGTTTATAATATAAGTTGATACTGTATAGTCGTTACAGTAGGTATAAGTTGATTAATTTAGTTTCTCTCTTTTATTGATAGTTGTTTTCTATTTAATGTTAAACTTTTTCTCTTGCATTCTTCTTTCAGTTTTATCTATAAATTTTTTCTATGAATTCTTACAAGAAAATTTGTTTATTGTATTATTGATGATATTGTATGGTGAATAGAAAGAATTAAAAAGTTGTAAAAACCACATATTTGATAAAACAACGAGACACCGCGGTTTCGGTTGTTACACCAATCTCTGGTTTACCGTCTTTACACCATTATCAATCTCTGGTAAAAATTACCAGATAACCGAAACCGTGGTATCGCGTTGTTTTATCAAATATGTGTTGTTGACGATTCTAGACTTTTCTTTCAGTATGAATAACTACCACAACATCACCTTCACTACCACACAGATAATATTGTATGTAATTGGCATCTGATGAGAAACCTTCGGGTTTAGCAGGACCCTAAATTATCCATGAAGTGTAAATAAAGTTGATTGATTGATTTGAACGATTTTTGTAAAATTCCAAGGAAGAGATGTTGACTAATACTGTCCTGTAATAGAATATTTTGTATCTATATAATAACTTATCAAAATAATGTGATGCTGAAACCAAATTCAGAATTATATAAGATTTCTCAAAATTATTCTAGAAGGTATAGAAAAAAGGATGAAACTGTGATAAATTATATTGTAATCGAAATTATTTTGGGAATTGAGATTCTAATTAATCCACTGAAATAGACCTACAATAGTATGCTGTTACATCGGGAAAATTAAACTTGAAAAGAAAATGAAAATTGAGAGAATAAATAAAAAGAATGATTTTTTATATCACTTCGATTACATATTGCAACCTATAGGCTACTGATTACAGTCTACAACTGAATTCATGAAAGTTTAATTGAATGAAATCAACAGAAAGCTCATAACAATTATTATGTAATAAAGCATCTACTACGCTTCTCAGTTTCAATGAAGTTCCTTACTAT
Source organism: Laodelphax striatellus (assembly GCA_017141395.1). Classification (NCBI taxonomy): domain Eukaryota; kingdom Metazoa; phylum Arthropoda; class Insecta; order Hemiptera; family Delphacidae; genus Laodelphax; species Laodelphax striatellus. The sequence goes on along the minus strand of CM029534.1, from coordinate 32,840,847 downwards.
CTCAAGTGCGCACTCCAAAACAAACTTTAAAAATAGTAATGGAATCATAGAAAATTTTGCGATTTGCAAAAAAAGCATGGCTCAAGTCCAGAATACACGTGCCAAAATAAATACCAAATTCAAGTTGCTTATTTTTGGAAATGAGTAACAGGGATGTCTCCTCAATCTTTCCAAAGATCTTACGCCTGCGATTTTCTAGTAAATAAATTAAGTACTGTACTGTATAATTTTCATCTTGTAAGCTATAGCCTAGTATTCTATCTTCAATTATATAACATAGGCAATATATTTGTTAAGCCAGAAGTATGAAAGAGAGAGATTGCCATATGCAAACAAAATTTATATTGAGATAGTGGTAAATGAATTTCAAATGATATAAATATATCATTTATATCACTGAAAATTCAATTTTAGTGTTTTCTTTTGCTGAATAGTACCATTACTTTGAAATTTTGTCTATGTTTTGTTATGGAATTCGATGTCCTTCGTAACCTTTTTTTCATCATTTCAACTATGAACAAACTTTTGAATGAATAAAATAAATAATATTTTTATTACATAATAATATTGGACATTACAGTTATGGCAATCGTCAATAATTGATTATAAAAAAAATACGTACATACATTTTCAAAAAAACACAAGTTTGAAGATTTCAAAGTGAATTTTTCCCTACAAAAGAAAAGTTTTCAATATGATAACAGTAAAACAGCTACCTCTTAAAGAGGTACAGTGGAACAGGTACCTCTTTCTGAAAGTTATCAGGCACTGCTTCTGGCGGAAAATCAGTTAAAAGAGGAAATTTTATGAACCAATATTGGAACACTTGAACCCTACTATTTTAATTGCGTGCATTTCTTCAAGATTTGTGTTTATTTACTGTATAGCATCTAGCAATCACCTCCAAGTTCAGACACATTAACAATAAATAACCAGTACTTTTATTATAACCATTATTGATGCAAAATATAATAGAAAACACTTTATGAAATTGTCAAACTCCATTTTAATATTAAAGTGGAGTTTGACAATTTAAAAAAGTGTTTTCTATTATAGAAAGATTCCACATCATCAATATTTGTTCTACAAATTCTATTAAAATATAATTGTTAAAATTGAGATCATTCGATCTGGGATGACCCTTTTAAAATTGAAATTTCTCAATCCACTACAGTTTGGCTTTGACACGCTTGCTTTGGCCCTATTTTGAGGGATTGATACACTTCTCCAAGTTATTAATGACAACTACTAGTCAGAAGAAGGTTGAAGCTTTAAATTCAAGCTTATCTAGGTCAGTGAATCTAATAATAAAGCATTGAAAAGGGTGAATAAATGAGGGTTCTTAATTCTTGGCACTGCTCGAAGGTTGGAGAGATTTCAAATGTCTTGAAATGTATTATTTGATGAATTTTATGAGTCTATGTTCATTGATTCAGGTCACTTCATTGTGTTCACCAGGCTAAAGTTCAACCCAAAAGGTCAATAGCTTATGGGTCGAGGGGATTTCGATCAACATGCAATAACTAAACAATGAGAAATGGGAAGTATATGGGAACCAGTCATGAGATCAACACACTTGTATTTGTTTGTCAACAGATTACAAACACTTTGTTTACTGTGAAATCGAAAGTTGAAATTGATATTTCCTGATAGGTTTGCCAATATAAATAGAAAAATACGTTAGAAAAGATAATGTAGTGTTTTGAACCCCTGAAAACAAGAGAGAGTAGATGTGGAACTGGTTATCCATTTCCGATCAAATGAAATAAACCACCAAATCGAAATAAACAGGGTTATTCTAGATAAGAATTGAACCTGAAACTGATGAACTATTCCAAGTGGAATAAAAAATAAATATTCGATCCCAATAGTAGTCTTTTCAAGTTATTTATTGTTTATTAAATTATTACAGTAATAATAATTATCAAATTATTAAGTATGTTTTTAGCTTATCCTATTCCAAGAAAAATAAAATATAGGAAAGATGAATTAGTTAATAACAATAAATAAGGGGGTAAAAATTCTTCTTCTTTTTTAATCTATTATACCTTATAGTAGGCTATGATAAACTTATTGAGAAAAGAATGTATTTTATTCACTCTTCAAAGAGCAGTAGGAATATATTATTTACATGTGCTTTTCAAAGTGAGTAGGCAACCCTAAGAGAAAGTTTCTCTTAATGCGATGCTGGATGATTCTCTATATTGAAGGCCTATATAAGGCAATGTTATCAGTTATCTATAATATCAATAAAGTTACGTTCAATGAATAGTTGATCAAGTTTTTCAACTTAATTGAAAGTATGCAATGAGAAGTGGAAAGTACCAGTTATATGGACCAGTTATGAGATCAACACACTGGGAGTTCCTTGTTAAAAGATTACACACACTTGCTTAATTCAACAGTTATGCAGTTTTCTTGATATTGTCTGTTTATTTTATATTACTGATTTTCCTATTGAATAAATTGAAATTTATGAAACAAGCGCCATTGGAAATCTAAGGTTCTATTTCGGCATAACAGAAAAGTTGTATAGTCCCCCGAAAAATAGACTATCATTGCTGTACTTGATTCAACAGTATTTTTGAAGCATCATGGTGGATTTTACTACCTGATACAGGGCCATTATTTTCAAAAATTATCAATAACTGGAGAAACATCAATAAAGACTGATATGAATGGATATTGTGGGTCCCTTTTTCTAGATCACGAGACTCTTGAAGACTCTCTATAAACTTAACATATTCCAAATCGACGTTTCTAATATTCGAGCGCATGCACCAAATATACCGCATATAGTTTTGTGCATGTTCCAAAACACTGAACCTGATGTTAAGTACGTTCATGTACATAAGAAACCTTGTTGATCGCGTGCAGGGATAAATTACCCAGCCGAAGCAGGACCTTCACATTGACATTAAATAAAAACCCAGCATGGTACGGCAGTCTGTTATTATGTCTGGAAGTTGAAGTTCCTGTTTAAATTTGAATTTATCGATAAACAAGCATCATAGATGATGCTAAACATAGGAAGCAGATTCACAACAAACTAGTTAAGCAAGTTCTATGAATGATTGATTCATGTGATAAACAATCCTCACGGTCAAACTCTTTCTGGAGCCATCTCATATAATACAGCAGAAGCCGTAAAATTACAATATTTTAAATATGCCATCATTATTTCAATGATGCAGTCCACTCATTTTTAGATTTCATTCTCAAACAATGGTTTCTATATATTTTTCAAATCTTGAGAACTGAATTTTCCATAAACCTCCAGAACACTACTTTCATTCACTGCAAATAATTGATGCTTTATCTGACAAAGCGATTCATGAATTTTTATTTAACGGTGGTAGCAAGATAGAAGTATCTTCATCGCTATCGAGTCATTTGTCCAATAAAGTATAATATTATCTACAGTAGTTAGAAATTACTGCACTGGAGATATACGTTAACAATTTTTTTCCAAATTAATTTGATGGATTCCAACATTTTTAATAGATTATTTTGAGATTTGTAAATAATTATTCCAGTAAGGCGAAACGACCATACCAAGAGTTGAACTTTATACCAGATGTCAAATCGACAAGCAGTTTATCAATACCAAGCAAAACCTCTAGATAATACAATGAAATATTATTGCAACTTTAAACTTATGAACTTTGACCATAGCAATTTGTCTGGTGTCTGATTGCGATAGTAAACAATTGCAATTATCATGAGGAAATGCTTTGATGTAAACATCACATGGCCATAAGGTTGGCAGCAAAAGCTATACCGTTCGAAAGAAGTACCTAGGTATAGTAGTATTCGTTTAATTTGGAGGATGGCATTAGATAGATAGAGATATATTATTTCTTGACGTTACTGATGGCAAAAAATTATATCTCTCTAACAATTGAATGCCATCCGCCCAATTAAATGAATGTTACTATACCACAAGACCTTCACGTTAAGTAGGCCTATATCCAAAGAATATTATATCAATTAACTTACTGGTTGAACTATTAAGACATGTGTAGTTTTCTATTCTGATAGTTTCGATTACAATAGACTATTTTGATGAAAAATAAATAAGATAGCCTAGCCTAACTTGGTTTATTGAAGATTTTTCAAATTTATGACATGAGGTAGCAATATAGATAGAAATAATAAGAGAGCGCTGAAGATTCAAAGATTTATTTACAAAATTAAAGCATTGTAGTAAAAAATTTACAAAGCATAAAAATTCATCCATGAAGACTACTCAAAAATGAATGATAGGCTAAATTGAGAAAACCCATGACATTGTTTTTGCTTTATTTTCAATTTCAAACATTATTATTTATGCTCATTCTCTTTAAATCCTCATTTACAAAAAGAAAACCTTGAAAATGAGTTAATAATTGACCTTTTCTAATTCAGTTTTCTTTCAAAATTGAAAATACTGATTTAATAATCCGTTAATTTACAGTTATGAACACTCTTTAGAAAATACATTCATCTCTGATTGTGCAGACTGGAACTATATTATACCACCATGAAGTATCAAAATGTACAGCATAAATAAGTTACCAACAATTTTTCCCATCAATTAACTTTGTACTCATTTGACTCATTCGCTAAGACAAGATCGACTGAGAACTGGTTGATTAGTAGCTTTGTACTTCGTACGCATACATCACAAATAAGTAGTTATAACTTAACCAGAACACAATATATTTACATCTAGATTGATTAAGTAAGTAGGTGCTTCAAGCTGCAGAGAGTGAATAATATACACTCACTGTATTTCAATCCTATTCAACAAGAAGAAAGAGCTTGATTTCTGTGACATAAGGGTACGATCATATTATTGGATGCAAGCTTGTGCAAGTTACCAAGCGCCCACTGAGGTGGAGTGGAGATGGCATGGCAACACGTTAAATATAAATATATGAAACTAAATGAAACAGCGCACATCGAGGTGATGCGTGCTGTTCCATTTAGTATCATATGTTGATATTAGGCGTGTTGCCACTCCACCTCAGTGGGCGCTTGGTACTTGCGCAAGCTTGCATCCAATACGATCGTACCCTAAAACATGATTAAAGACAGAGCAATATGTTCGTGATTATTACTACAGTAACATGAATGATAATTATATGATAATGTGCCCTCATAAATAAGTAGAAAATTCTCAGTAGGCTTCCTCCCTTCATAGAAGTTTAAAATTAATTGAATAATACTGCTATCAAACCAATTACATAAATACTGTAGTCTATTATTGTGATATTTTTAGCCAAAAGATAGTGTTTACATGTTATTGATGGCTAGTAAAAATTTTCCATACTTTAAAAAATTATTTTTCTATGATTTAATGGAGAAAACAAAATAAGATAATTCAAAAACACAGCACTCAGTTCAACAAAAATTTCCTAACTGTGAGAATGTCACAATGAGAAATCATCATGTAATTAAATCTTAAACTATTTATCTAAGTGAATTAATGCTTTGGATCATAAATTCAACATGTAGTCAACTAATGTACCATCATATAATCAGCTATGCAAACAGCATTTTCGTCGACAATAATTCACAAATCAAATACATAATAATGATTTAAATTTGAAACTGAACACATCAGAGTGATAACCACTGAAAAGGATGGTGAAAATTTTTAATAGTTTTAGAATTGTTTAATTAAATTATATGAATAATTATGAATCCACTCATGAAGGAGGGACTTTTTAGAATATGCATTGGGCCTAAATTTTTGGAGAAGTGATTTATTAGTCATATACTAGTCCTTATTAATTTGTAGATCTATATTATTTCCAAAAGAGATTTGAAATCATTACCACATTAGGTCTTTGATTTTCAATCATATTGATGATGTCATTGATTGTTATGAAAGAAAACGCTCATTCCCAGTCTCAATAGTTTTGACAAAATTTAGTTTTTAAATGCACTGGAAACGATATTTGTATGTTAAGATCAAGAATACGGAAGCAATAAATTATTTCTCGTTATAATAAGTGCTCTAAATGAAATTATGCATATATTTAATCGATGCTCAACTCAACACAAATTGTAATTGATCAATTGACCTTATTGAAGATGGTCGAGTTATCATTAATTTTTAATATCACAACAAAGTTAAATTCCACTAACTTATAGTAAATTAATTGGTTAGATTACTTATAAGAAATGTCATGTGATAATAATTTAAATTAGTTCTGATTTTGAAAATAAACTAAAAATATCCAACTGTACCATGAACCTTCTTGATAGATATCAACAATTCAACAATAAGCTTTTGTATAATTGCGGAGGAACAAAAGAAGTAATTGTTAACCTAATTTTCATCACTTGAAATGATCATTGTACTATTGTGATGATCAAAAAATTTGCTGGCACTTGGACAATAAGTTTTCAATTGACTCGGTCACTAATATTGAATAAAAATCATTAATTAGGCACTTATTATTATAAATAGTAAATTGAATAATTCTCTTTTAAAAGATTGGTTATTAATTCATGATTTGAGGTGTGTTTCTATATTATAATACTATTTTTTTATCACTAGGAAGATTTGCAATCACCATTCAATAGGAATAGACCTACTCAAGTTATATTGAAACTTGATTATTGAGTCTATTATGGAGCATTTACTGCTATGTTATGAATTTTGGAGTATGAATAAATGGAGTACAGTAGGTTGCAGTTTATAAAATTGGAAGAGTTCAGGCTGAAATAAGTAGCTCACCCACTCTATCATCACATTAGTCTCCAAATAGCTTCTTTCCCAGCTCCATGAACCTGTGTTTGCGGCACATGGCCAAAGCATTGTTTTCCTTGAGCACCTGGGTGATGCTGTTGTTGGCTTCTACGAGGTTGCAGAGAAAATCTTCATAAGCTGACTTGGTGTTTGATGGAATACCGCCTATTTTAACTTTGTTCAGTGTTTCCACTATGCCCTGCACCCATCCACTTTCAATGGCGAACTCGGAGATCCAGGGAATGGCACCTAGAACAGCACTCATCGTTTGCATGCCAAGAAACCACAACTCCATCAGCTCCATCCACTTTTCCTTGTAGGACAGAGCCACCACCAGACTGTTGTCGCAGCTTTCATCCACATTGAACGCATCCCACAGGAATCGTATTGTCGCTTGAATGTACCGGCAGATCGAGAAGTCGTTCTTATTCACACGTTTTGAATGCTGCTTCAATAGTAGCAGGCCAAACACAGCCATGTTGCCATGCAGAACCAAGTTCTCAGGAATATTTTTCAAATCTGGCAGGTTGTTGAATAAGAATTTCAAAATTGTAGCGAAAGTTCCACTCTCCTCAACCATCTTCGGTTCCAATACAGTGATGTTCATGAATATATTACAAATGCTGATCATAGCTGCACGAGAGTCTTTCATATCTTCAAGTAGTTTAGCGGGAAGTTCTTTTTCTGGTTCCTTCTTCACTTTCATTCTTTCAGATTTCGGAATTGGAGGTTTCTTGTAATGAACAATTGACCAATGGAATGCAAGGCACTCATGCAGGACTTCATCTTCTTTCACTTCTATTAGAATTTTACGCGCCTGATCTTCAACAGTGAGATGACATAGGGCTGGAAGCAGGAGTCGAAGCACATCTATTTGACTAAGAGGATCTTGTTCTGGTGGAGCGGCCTGAGATTTGTTCTCCATGCGTACTTTCTCCGTTATGTAGCGTGCTCTGTAGGCATAGAAAGTGTCATTTGCAAAACCAAGTATGAAGGGCAGTATTTGATAGATCGCATTCCGCATTGCTTGTGTTTCTTGAGCCAACCATGCTGCAAGTACTCTGACCATTGCACAGACAAAACCTTTTCTTCCAGGGTCATCTTGGTGTCCTTTTTGCTCTGGGAATCCTTGGCAAGCTTGGATAGTACATTGATTACGGCTGCAAATGCTCCTTTCAGAGCCGTATATATTTGCTGTTTTTCTTTTTGTTCAAGTTCAAAAGTATCTGAGTTTGATTCTGCGGCAATAAATGAGATAGCATGCTCTAAGAAGACAAAACAAGCCGAGACCAATTCAGCATTATCAATAACGTTCTTGAAATTTTTATCTTCCAGCTGCATACGAACTTCTATTGAACACAACTGCACAAGTAGTAGGAAGAATTGGCGTGGTTTGTTTTCATCAGTTAAACACCATTCAACTCCTAGAACATCCACAATGACTGAAGCAAGTTTCAATGCAGGATCTCGCTGAGCTTTGCCAATTTTACTGGTGAGGATGTCATTCAAACCTTTGTAGATGGAGCCTTTCCATGATTCTTCACCTGCGGTATCAGCCACAACTTGTTTTTGACAGTTGAATAACAAAGAGTACATAATACCGCAAAGTTCAAATTTTCTTTCATCTTGATCTGTCTCGAAATCCAAAGCAATCTTGTTCATGAGAGCATGAAATGGTTTAGGGTCATCGCTTTGCCAAACTGCAGGACCAAACCGACTAGCAAGAGATACGAGAATGTTCAATGCTTCATCAGTTTGAAAACTTTGTTGAGAGTAGATTTCCGAGAGCTTAGAAACTGCTCCCATCTCAAACAGTGCATTTTGTCCAGCTTCATATGACGCTATACTCAGTAGACATTGGTAAGCTTCGCTAACAATAATCAAATAATCATCGAAATCATCATCATCAGCTTGTTGAACAATATCAAAAAACACTGGAATATTGTTGAGCATTTCAGGATGTGAGGCCAATTCCTTTTCACAGCAAAAACTTGATAGAACTGACATTGCAACTGATTTGTAAACCAACGGAGGACAATCGGTAGGCACATCAGATGTTAGCAGAAGTCTCTTGAGAAAGTTGAATCCAATCGCTTCAAACAGGGCTATTTTACAAGCTGAATTACACATTGGACCTTTGACTAACTTGGTCACCATAAACAATGCGGCGAACTTTTCTGTATCATTGCTTGCAGCTTTTAGTATTGTCACACACTTGGCGACCGGATCTGGAAGATTAGCAGCCATTTCCACACAGTTCAAATTCACTTGATAATCGAAATTCAAGACAAACAGTAATCAATCACACGAAACCGACAAGAGCGTAACATCACCTCTTCGACGAGCAGAAGTGAACTGAAAGTGCATTTAACCCGAATAGACTCTGTGCCAACGAAAAGATATTTGGAACACCCAGACTAGCTAGAGCTGTCTAAAACGGGAGTGTTCTAGGGTTTCTACATTTAAAGTTTACAAAATCTATTTATAGAAACAGTTCATAAATTCTCCACTAAACGTGACTTTTCTACGAATAACCTATATGCTACACGAACATATGCCATGCAGTTCAAAAGACTAAAAAAAATAGTCACACACTCACACAGTGATCCAAAAACGATACTGCGCATGCGTGAATATGAAGAATAAAGTAGATCTTTGGAATTGGAGGATTATTATAAAAAAATTAAAATTAATAGCATACCTTTTCAATGGCTTTCTTGTCTCCATGCTTGGTTGGAATCAAAGTATTGTCCAAATCAAACAAAATTGTAGTCACTGACTTCAGCTGTCTTCCTTTCGGGGCCATTTCAGTTTCTGTTTTCTGCTAGAAATGACAACTGCAACTGAGTACTAAATAGAGCATAGAGACATGGAGTTGCTTGTTCAATGCTCTCAGCTGATTTGATTCGAGGCTTCTTTGACAAGAAAGTACACTGGCATGAATAAATCATGATATTCGAGTTTTACTGCTAAAATTGTGGAGTAAATATATTTCTCAGCATTATTTACTCAAGAATAAATCTGAAATGTCCCCAAAAATAATGTATTTAAAAACAAAGGCCACCAATTGACAACGCGAGATAAAAAAAGTTATTTAGAAGGTCTTGGTCAAGGCTGCAAAAGCACGAATTTTGAATTCGGAACTGACAATATTGAGTATTTTTTTATAATATAAATCATTATTTCAATCTGACTGAACGATTTGATTGATTACTTATAGACCCATAAACATCCAAGAACAATATTGAAATGCTTCACGTTCTCTAGAGCTCATTGATTTAAGAGGTAAGTTCTGAAATAAATTGACATTTCTCATGTTTTTGGGTTGAGGTTATGTTTTCATTATAATAATAATATTAGTCTATTATTATTTTGATAAATTTTCTAATTAAACACAAGAATTAAATGGTAATGAAAGTTGAAAATCTATTATTTTTTTTAATAACTTCATGACTGCTACGGGCTCTAGATTGAAATAATTTATTATTCAAAAAGCGGTTTGAAGCGGTTGTCCCAGTGGTAGCAGGTGGGTCTAATCGGTGAGATTAGATAAGATACGGCACCTACCACTCCTGTTGTAACGGTGACCGGCTCCTCAAAATACAATTAATGAGCCTCAAAATAGCTTCCTGGTGGTTCGGAACCTACCTAAAGCTGTAGGTCCATTCATCACTAATCATCCTTCCCATTACCTGCGCACAAGCCTGGAGCTTATGTGGGCATCATCCACAGCAAAAAAATATTTCATGAGGAAGTAATGTTCTGTTTTATAAAGTAATGTTATGAGTTTTGTTCAATTATTAAGTACGTTTCTATTTTGCTTTAGGCCTATGGGTTCATGTGTGTCTGTTATGTATAGTATAATGCCTTTCAGACAGTGACGATTCTAGCCATGGGCTGAGACGGCTGGGTGGGAAGATGCCCCTCCAGGTATAATGGGAACAATTTCTTTCCAATTGTTTTTTTCTGAATAGCACTGTATTTACAAAAGTATTGGCCAAAAATGTTATAAGCTAATAATATTAAATTATTGGAAACCCCTCCCTTCCATTAAGTGTCCTCTCGCATAATTTAGTACTTTAGTCCTTGCCCACCCAGTTTTTCCAGTCTGAAACCGTTACTGCTTTGGGTTTCTGCTTTCTGTTGATGTGTCCTTGAGGGGTCCACGTTGTGTAGAGACGTAATATAAAAAGAATAAACGTCAAACCTTGTAATATGATAGAGGAAATATTTTCTTCAGGTACTATGGGCCAAACTATTACGAAATAACTTAGATTCTCTTTGGTTCAACGCTACCGTATATTTTTATTGATTTCCTTAGACATGAACAGTTTTATTTGAATTTTATAGGAGTCCTAGGGGAACATGAGTTAGTATCGGTTGACCTGATGCTGTGTCCTGTATGACGTCACCAACGTATTTGATTGCGTCTCTCAAATCTTGTTAGATAATCTGCACGGGTATGGCATTAGGGACGTTGCATGGATCATGGTGAAAGACTACCTAAGTGAAAGAAGGCAGGTTGTCTCAGTGATGGGTGCCATTTTAGAAGAAAGGAGAGTTGCACAAGGAGTGCCTGCTCAAGGATCGGTACTTGGGCCCTTGCTTTTTTGGTCCTTATCAACGACCTACATCTCCAAGATTCAAGTTTGCTGTTTCCTGATGACACTTATATAATGGGAAGGGTAGTGGACCTCTCAAGGCCAAATATCGGGCACAGGGGCTTTTATCTGAGGCAAAGAGGTGGTTTGATGTGAACAGACTCAAGTTGAATAAGGTTAAGACCCAGGAGATGATGTGCACTCCAAGTGGTCGTTTTCCAAAGGAAGCTACAATCACTCTGCTCAATTTTGGGATTGATGCCAAATTAAGTTGGAAGCTGCATATTAGCCAAAAAATATGAAGGAGGCTGATAGGAAGGAGCTATTTCAGTGTCAGTACTTTTCTCAGTGACGACTTTAAAGGACTGTTATGTCATTCCATCTTGAATCTCAAGATTTAATTACTTGAGTAATTGGTTTCTCAATTACTTAGTTTAATTTTCTATTCAGTAAGCCTTTGGATATTTGAAGTACTGTACGCTATTGCTCTTCTTAATTAGCTCTTTTCCTGGACCTTTGTGAAGTCTATTCGAAAAATACTGCTCTTTAACAGTAGGCCTATTACTGGATTGGATTCCACAGGTCAAGTTGATGATTTTTTTCATGTTGTTCAATATGAGAGGAGTATGAAATCAGGCATCTTAATCTGTAATCTTTGATCTAGTTGAGACAAAATGTAATTTATTCCAAGACTTTTTCTTATTTCCAATTTAATTTGAACTTTATGAACAATTTTTATCTTGATACTTTTTCCACACAGATGCGGGAGCTCGAAGAATCCATAATTCACCTGAAATAATGCTTATAACATGTATTTCCTCTACGATCAAGAAAAAAATATTCCACTTATAAAAAATGCCCTCTTTATTCAACGGGTACAGGATTTTTATTTGCAAGGCGAATTTAAGTAAGTTGAGGCGTACAATGCTTGAAGCTAAGGTGAAAGAAAATGGTGGTTACGTATGTGAGAATATAATGCTTTCAAAAACTCCAACTCACATTGTTATTGATGATGCACTTTGTGGTGATATTGACAAATGCCGAGATATCCTGGAAGATTCTGGATACGGAAAAGGATTGGAGTGTGAAATTGTGAGGTAAGATATTTGTTTAAACTTTCAAGTCGTGAAATAGAAATTACAATGCTCATTTATTTGGGACCGAAAATGATCAGCCACTCCTGAAATAAGGACGTTCCTGCCTTATACGGTACATGAGAATCACTGTTTGCTCAATCAAGTTCTTTGAATTGTAAACTTATCAGTAGGAAGTTAATAAAAAATCAGCTTGCTGCTGATTAAGATCATGAATTTTTAATAATTGAAAATCATTGAGATGGCTGGAGCTGTTTCATTTGAAATAATATATAATGAATATTATTCATTTCATAAACAGAAACTGTTAAATAATGGTGAACTATGTAAAAATATAGTGAATATTAAAATAGAATAATGATAGTAATATATTCATATTTTGAATAGGTATGGAAATCTCAGTATGATTTTTGAATATTTACAAGGAAATTGAATAGAACTAGAGAGTCATATCTCCTAGTAGCATTACCAGTTATGATAGAATGGGTGAACTAGAAATAAATGAGATTTAATATTTAAAAGGAGCTCTTCAAATGTCTTTATAAGATATTTTGTTCTAATCAGATTGGAATGGATTTGTGAGTGTCTAAGCCAGAACACTCCCTTGAGCAGTAAGCCCTTCATAGTTGATCTTAAATCCACTGCCACAGATCACAATAATGATGGAGATAGTGATGACGAGAGATATGACAGCGAGACTGAGATGCCTCAGCCATCAGACCAGCCACCAACCAAAAAATTCAAACAAGAAGAGGTAATTTCTGTTTCCAGACTTCTTGTGCTGTACACGAATATATTTATTAGCTTCTAGATATGTGTTAGAAGCGAAAAGTGTAGATATTATCATAGTTATATCATAGATATATTTTCAACGTCCCTGGATGTTGAGGTGGTCACTCTCACTCGTATTAGATAATACATTTTCGAGTTTGAAAGGAGAGTACCTCAATTCCTGTCATCTATTTCTTTCCAGTTGCAACCCGACACTAAATTCTTGAATGTACAATATGGTATTAAATTTTCTGTGTAGTAGTGAAGGTGTTATTGTGGTAGTTATCCATACTGAATAAAAAGACTTGAAGTTGTCAAAACCACAAATTTATTGAAACAACGAGATTCTGGTTTCGGTTGTTACACCATTATCAATCTCTGGTAAACTCTACCAGAGGCCAGTTTACCAGGGATTGATTGACTTTTCTTCACTTTAATTTTTATATTGTCTTGTCTTACTTGGCCTAATAGAGGTAACAAGCAATACCTTTAATGAGATTTATTCACCATTCTGAGATTAAATACCGTCAGCGGTGTTGGAGTAGAGCCATAGTTGTATTCTTTATCGAATTTACAATTTCATTAGGGTTGAAAAATTTCTTATACTCTGAGGAACCGATACAAATAATAATTATACATGATACAAGAATTAACACTCTCTAGTGTATTTCAGTATTCATGGATACGTTAATTATTCTGCATCATTGTTTAAAAACCTTGTTTTTTCACATCGCCTTTCATCAAGATGAAATGAGATTGGATGTGTTTACAGTATTAAATTTCTGTTATTGTTTTACATTCAGTGATTCAATATAATTTTTGTTTGTTCACATGATGTTTGAATGATAGAGACTTTCTTGTTTCTAACTTCACAATAAATAATATTCCAGGCTCCAAAGTACCTATGCTCGCAGTCATCTCTATCCAGCGACTCGACGGAGTCCCAGAATAAGAACATTGCCGTAATCACAGAGCTACAGAAATTGTCCGATGCATTTCGGGCACGAGGTGATCAATGGCGAACTTACAGCTACGAAAAAGCCATCAGCGCCATAAAAAACTTCGGCAAGGAAATAACCAGCTATGAGGTAGTTATGCTCGACTATTATCAGAAATAAGACGAGAAGACTACACTAGACTATCTAAGACCAAATCTTTCTGTTTCTCTATGCTATTATTCTTATCATTCTATTATTGTTCCAGATCTTAAGAAATTTAATGGTCACCCTAATAGTTTAGGAATCACACAGGAAAGAAATGAATTCAGTATGAACTCTTGAAGCTCAGAAGAGTAGTCAAGTCAAGATAAGATATAAAAATTAGACTATATTTCCTCATAAGAAATAAAATTATTCATTACATGAATTGAAACAAAATAAACTGGCAATACAAGTCAAGAGAGACGAAGAAAAATTATGAAAAATCTCTAAAATGTAAAATGTTATAATGATTATTTCAAATTGCATTAAATCGGTTTCAAAGAACCAATCATATCTTTCTCTAAGCCAGATTTTCAAAGATCATTTACGGTCATTTTCGATTGATGTATCAGTGAATTATATTTATCATATTTTATCACATATCAGCTTATTTGTAGAATTTCTGTTAATGTTGTGGAAGAAACTTCATGATAGAAGAAAACATTATTCAATGTTCAAATTGAATAATGTAATAATAATTACATTATTATTGATTTGCTGTAATATGAATGTAAGTAAACACTATTTCGACAACATCAAATAGTGTTTTCTTCTATCACATAATTATATTTTTCATATCAGGTCCATCCATCTATATTATTTTTGATTGCTGATTCCTTAAGAAAATGATGACATTTCAAAGATGCTAAGAAAATTCAATATTTATGTTCTGGAGTTATTAAAAAAAAAAACCCCAACTCAATATCATATAACTATATTGTTGCAGGTAGCGAGGAAGATTCCTGGTTTAGGCGCAGGAATAGCAGAGAAAGTTATGGAAATGATTCTTGATGGTCGCATCAGAAAGGTTGAAGAAGTGTGCGGAGATGAACAAACAAAAACTCTCGAACTTTTCTCGAAAGTGTGGGGTGCTGGACCAGCCACAGTACAATCTTGGTATCAACAGGTAATAAAATTATTTTTGTAGTTCATGAATTTATCATCTATTCTATTTCATTTTATCAATAAAGTCTGTATTGATTCTTTATAAGTAAGAGAATATTACTTTATAAAATAACCTATACTTTATTGATCTGTACTGTACCAGTTATTGCATTTCATCATCTCGATCTCTCCATGTTTTAGCAGATGTGGCCTATAATCACAATAGTATAAGCACAGACTGGGTATAATATCCCTAGTCTGTGGTATTAACAGACCTGGATATTTACACATCTTCAGGGACTACCATTTGACAGCATTATTACTTATATTGGTACTTTTAGCTTTGGATATTGGGCATGGACAATATTATTACTGATATTGGTGGCTTAAAGTATGATGGATTATACTTAATTATTTAAGGCTACTTAAGGCAGATTTAATCTTCAGTTTGTGAGCGCACTCCATTAGAAAATCATATTTTTATGTAATCAATAATATTCATATTTTCATTCGAAATCACGGTTTTATTAATCAATTATTGTGTCAGGGTTTCAGAACATTGGATGACTTGGAATCGAAGGCTTCACTTACAAAACAGCAGAAGATAGGCCTGAAATATTTTGACGAAATTCAAGATAGAATGAGTCGGAGTGAAGTTGAAGAAATTGCCCGAATAGTGAGTTTTATAACATATTTCTTAGTATTTTAGAATTCTATATATTTTTGTCCAGAAATCAAAGTAAACTTGACCAGTATTAATATTGCTTGTTGAGATCCTCAACTCATTCATAAACTAAGGATGGGAATCCATTATCACTGTACTAAGTTACCTCTAATCTAAAAGTTTAGATTTAGTTCAATTACTTTTTCTCGAATCACTGTAATTTAGTTCAATTACTTTTCTCTTAAGTTCTAGTGTATGAAGATCAAAATATCTAGGATATCCTTAAGATATCTAGCAAATTGTCATGAAAAATCCGAGGATAAGGTTGAAGGTTGAAAGTTATAGAAAATAATATTCACAATCAGAACTTGATCAATTAAACGTTAACATGGTGTTATGTTATGATTAAGAATCTATAATAATTATTCTTTGCTCACTTTTTTTGTAATAGGTAAAAGAAAAAGCTCTCTCCATTTGTAAAAATGTCGAGTTGGTAATCTGCGGCTCATACAGAAGAGGAAAGCAGACTTGCGGAGATGTTGACTTGCTTCTGATCAGACCTGATGAAATGTGTTCAAAGGAACTTTTGATTTCCCTCCTTGCGAAATTAAAAACAATTGGCAAGTGTTGTTTCAAAATATTCATTCCAATTCAGCCAAATATTATTCCATTATAGGGATGTAGCCTGTATAGAATTGAGTATACACTATGTTGAAACAAATATTGTTGAAATTAAATTTGATCTTGATGGTCCAATCACTAAAGAGAACATTTTTCAGAATACTCATAATATTGCCATGAATATTTGTCTACTCATGATTAATAATAATTAATCAATAACTTTTTTAAAGTGATATAAAGTTTTCAATAATATTCGTGTATTCCATCGTCCAATTTTCTTTGATCATCAAATATCTTTTATATGATCACATTATTTTCTTTCACCTAATATCCTATAGATCATAATTATACAGATTTCATTGAATCTCAGCCTCAAAAAATACAGTTTCATTTTAAGATTATAAGTTGATTAATGATAATATGGAAGTATAGTAATAATTCTGTGTCTTATCAATAATAATGAATTGGTAATTTTACAGGATTTATTTCGGATGACCTCACACCACTAGAGTCAAATGGAAATCATCACAAGTACATGGGCCTGTGCAAATTGCCTGGAGAAGAAAGAAAGGTAGAATGAAGTAGATTTTGTTACAAAAAGCTTTAAATCATTTTTAGTTTATTCAAGATTTATAATGTTTATTATGCTTGCGTACAGATCTCATACATTAATATTGCGATACACTCTTTTGTCAAGTCCCAAGATCAGATGATATCGCATCATGTATTCGAATTGTGGCAAAAAATTATACAACAGAGCATTATTATTATTATTGCATGGCTTTAACTGGTGGAGAGACATCTAGGTTGAACCACCTCGCCGTTTATCCTAATGGGAAACATGGGTTTATTCCTCTTAATGGGAAACATGATAAACCAGTAGGTGATGTTACATTTTAGTATTCTCAATAATTAAATCCTCTCTTTTTAAATGAATAAATTCACTCTATCGTTATTAAAAATTACATAGGAATACATCAAATAAACTCAATACATTTTTTATCTATAAGAGCATTAACTTGGCTAAAGAACAAGAAAATTACATACGGATTACTATCAATAGTTCTTAACCCTTAGCGCTCGGATTTTATTACTACTGGCTTCCCTCAGTTCTCGTGTGTCGGGAGAGCCCCGACATTGGAAGATTCCTCTTCCACTCGCAAGTCGGGTGACACCCGCACGATTTTTGTTTGATATGTAACTCGGCTGTCGGCTGATACCCGACAATGTTTCTTACATCAGTATGTGCTGCAATCTGTTATCTTTCCAATGAACTAACTTTCAAAGCTCACTGCCTCCTACAGTGAGCAAACAAAATGATTTTGTTGGCCGCTACAAAACCGTTGCTGGTCTGTTCAAGCTTTCTAGGTTAGTTCAGCTCGACATGGCTTGTTCTTCGCGTACGCGATCGGGTTCTCCTATACAAATTGATGAAATTGAAGACATTAACTTTGATGAATTATCGAGTGCTTCAAGCAGTGACAGTGAATGGAGTGAAGTCGAACCAGAGAATGATCCTGTGAGTGATGTGAGTGATAGTAGTGATAGTGATGATAATAATGATGACTGGAACTTGTGCCAATGTAACTTTCCTGGATTTGCAAAAATCCCTTGTACAGTAGTATCAGGACCTCGAAACATTCCCAATGAATACAAAACACCACTACAGTTTTTTCAACTTTTTTTCACAAACAATTTGATTGAAGAAATTACTGAAGAAACAAATAGATATGCAAGAGAAAAAATTTCAAAGATTCTTCCACTTCCACCAAAATCTACTTGGAGAACATGGACTGATGTCACACTGGCAGAAATGAAGGCATTTATTGGAGTAATTCTGAACATGGCAATGAATCCTAAGCCAGAATTACAAGATTTTTTTTCTGAACAATGGTTAGATTATCAACCGTTTTTCAAAAATGTTTTCTCAAGGGAGAGATTCTTCCAGATATATTGGTGCTTACATTTATGTCCACCTGAAGTTCAACCAGCTACTAAAACAAGAGGACAAAAAATAAGAAATGTGTCAATTTATCTAAATGATAAATTTAGGGAGTACTTTGTTCCAAGTGAACATATCAGTATTGATGAATCGACAGTTGGCTTCAAAGGAAGATTTGGTGCTAAAATGTATAATCCGAAAAAACCTACCAAATGGGGACTGAGAATTTATGTATTGGCAGATTCTCTCACAGGCTATGTCAGTGTATTTGAGCCATATTTTGGCTCCCAAACTACAGACTCTCTACTCAGGCCTGACTTGCCATTTAGTTCAAGAATAGTTTTGCATTTGATTGAAAAGCTGCTAGAGTCAACAAACGGGAGAGGGTTTCATATATATACTGATAGATTCTACTCAAGTTATTTATTAGGTATAGAACTGTTGGGATTAGGGATTCATTCTACTGGAACAATAATGACAAACAGAAAAGGTCTCCCACCGAATTTGAAAAAAGAAAAATTGAAACAAGGTGATAGTAAGAGCTTTGTGAACAGAGACAAAAATACTATGGTTCTACTTTGGAAAGATAAGAATCTAGTTGCCATGACCACAACCCTATATGGGAATCAAAACGAAACTATTGAAAGAATTGTAAAAGGAGGAGAGAAGAAACAAATCACAAAACCCACAGTGATTCACAAATACAATCGTTTCATGGGAGGTGTAGATCTAGCAGATCACTATGTTGCTCCCTATAGTTTCACAAGACGGTCAAGAAAATGGTGGAAAAAAATGTTTTTTTGGCTTCTAGATGTAACAATTGTAAATAGCTATGTTATATATAATTATAAGAGGAAGGAACTGGGCCTGAAGCCAATGAAACAGAAAAAATTCCGTCAAGAATTGATTTTGGAATTGACTGGCAATATAAGGAACAATGAACAAGGGAAGAAACGAGGAAGACCATCATCAAATGACAAAGAAGAACGATTGAATGGAAAACCACATTTCATCTATTCAAATGAAAAAAGCAATTCGAAGGACTGTGCAGTCTGCAGCAACAGGAAAGTGCCAGGTGGAAGGAGAGAGACTGTATTTTTCTGCAAGACATGTACCCGAAAACCTGGGCTCCATCCTGGTGAATGCTTCGAGAAGTATCATTCAATGGAGAAATATAAATAAGGTAAACATCAAAAATATTACTTACATTAATAGCACGTTAAATTAGATTAACAGCATGCAGTAGAAGAATGACAGAATTGAATAAGGTAGGATGAAACTGTAATGTATGCGCGCGCCAAGTGCAGTGCTGTGATTAAATGCGAGTGGGCAGGGAATCCGGTTGTAGTAAAATCTGAGTGGGAGAGGAATCTGGCAATGTCGGGGCTCTCCCGACACACGAGCGCTAAGGGTTAATATGGCACTAATACCGCATAATCTCTAGAATATTGATATAGAATATATAATATCTCCCACATATTTTGCACTATATAATTGTCAATAAATTAATAAAATATCAACTTTTGGTACTTGAAGATCTTCTCTTCTTTTCGATTTAAATAATTGTTTGCAATAATAAATTTTATATTATAAAATTTATAAATTTTATATATTCTTGAATGGTGTTGATTTTTTGGGTTGGTTTTTCAGCATAGGCGTCTAGATATATTCATAGTGCCAGAACGTGAGAGGGCGCCGGCTCTAATGCACTACACTGGTTCGGCTCTGTTCAATAGATCAATCCGTCTGTTGGCTTCACGCAAGAGTATGAGTCTTTCCGAACACTGCCTGTCTGCAGATATTTTCCGAAAGGTACACGTTTTTCTCTTACTTTTTTATTCTGGACCATTACCGTATTAAATTTATTCAGTATTTTCTATTGCAACACAATCAACTGCAAATTTTTGTTACAGTGATGATATAATTCAGTAGTTATCTTATTTGTAATGGTTCAGGGAAAATTGTTTAACAAGAGCTATATTTCAAAACTCATGTGTCAAATAGTAGCCCAATGAATATCATGGTTAGGTTAACTTTTCTAACACAGTAGATCATTCACATTCCATTATACTTTTCTCACGATCAGTAGCACGAAAGAAAATTGAATTCAACCGTAGTGAAATGACGTCATCTGACGGAGCTAATCCCTATTGAGCTCCGTAAAACCATGTCATTTTACGGCTGTAAAATTAATTTTACTTTCGTGCAATCGGCCGTAAAAACGTTTGATGAATGTAAATGATCGACTATGTTGGAAAAGTGAACTAGTTATAATATTAACCAAGCTTTGCATTTGAGTTTAAAATTTGGCACTTGTTGAACAATTCAGATATTTTCATCCGAAGTCTTCATCCTATTTGAAATGTTGATTAAATTTAACAAGATTTTTTGTGTGTATAAACATCCACATTTACAACAGTATTCACGGTTATGCCTGTTGGACGCGTTTCAAGGCGTTGAGCCCCATCTTCAGCGTAAAGGGCGTAACTAGATACTCCTTCACGTATCCTTTTTTTGTATCAATGCTTACACAGCAATTTTACGTTTGCATAAATAATCATTATGAAAACTGATTAATATGAATAGAATTGTATTCTTGGCTGCATGATAGAGTTTATAAAAATTATGATATTGTTGGGTTGCAGGGTGCTGAGAAGTGCAATGAAGGGAGACGGGTAGAAACACCAACTGAAGAATCAATATTTGAGATTTTAGGCCTGGAGTATAGGCCACCTGAAGAGAGAGATCACTAATTTCGTTTGAAAATTCAACTATTATTATGAGAATTCAAATCTTCAAATCAATTTCAAGATGTCAGTGCATTTATTTGAGAAATATTTCGAAGAAATGTAGTGCATGCATGGGCCTTCAAAACTGTTAACGAGACGCATGTGATGTATAATTAGCCTTGCAATTTTATGTGTTAAAATACCTTGTATCAACTTCACAAGTACTGTTTCTCAAGTAGGCTAATAAAAGTAATCTGGTTTAGGTCTCTGATCAATTTTGCTCCATGTTGGATACCCATGATAATTATAAATATTGACCACTTTTTGTGCGTCAATTTATATTTTAATACTGATCAGTAAAACTGTCAATATTTTATTGTTGAAGTAAATGAGTATTTTCTCACCTATTTCGTAACTGCCTTTCTTCATTTTTCAAGTTTCACTGGATCTTTCTTAGCAAACAACATTTTTTGTTCTCAATGGTGCAAAAGTAAGGAATAATCGTATAAGATGGATATTTGCGTATCGTCAGTTTAATTTCAGTGTAGTAAGGATATCATTCCAACATTACAATTTTTTGCTTTTTAATGCATAAGTAAAAGTATAAAACTCGAACCCTTTTGTAACTCCAACCGTTCCATAGAATACGTATTACATTATAATGTATTCAGGTTGACAGTACCGCTGTTTTTTGAGGTAATGCAAATAACTTATTCAATTTCAATTTTCTAAAATTTTACAATGTTTCAAAATGTTATAACTAGTCAATCATTGAGTATTAAAATAATATTTGATATTATCGGTGGATAACTAAAATGCCAAATCTGAGATAATCAGTCTTCTGTTACAATATTTTAATCTCAATTAGAGTTACAGTATCAACTTCATTCCAGAAGCTTTCTGTAGTTCTTAGATGACCGAATGACGCCTCTCCCAATATTTCCTCTTGTTGGCAGACTATAAATCGAGCATATTATTTCATAAAGATCTCATCCAATTATCATTGTCTACTTAACGGTGCCTACTCATTTCCGTCTGTATCCATGGTAGAAAATAATTCACACGAGTGTACACACTTGGTTCTTTCCTTTCACAATCCCGAGTTCCAAAAGACACTATACCAATTTGAACGTATTCATTTCCTGATTTTATAACAAGAGGTCCACCACTGTCTCCCTGAAAAAATGAAACAATTCAGTTGAGAATGGATTTCAATAGCAATAATCAAATTTTAAATTAAAACAAAATTCATAAATAAAAAGTTACTAACAAATATGAATTATTCAAATAGAATTTTTGAAATCAGGAGTAAACAATCAGCGGTACAGGTAAGTATTAAATTATCATGACAATTTTTTTTTGTACAGTATTATTTCCCCGAGAGAAAATTCTAAGAGGTCAGAAAATCATTATTTATCAAACCGTCTCTTTCAAGTTTAATCCAACTTTTTTGATGAACTAGGATCTGCTGTAATAGTAGGCCTGTGTAATTTTAGCAGCAATTACCTGACAAGTACTCTTCCCTTGTGAACCGTCAGTACATAACTGTGTTGTTTCAACATTATATTTGTGTTTTGACAAATAAATCTTCTTACAGTCGTCCTGTCGCATAACCAAAGTGCTTATATATTTCAGTTTTTTCGATACTCCACTTGCATCTGAAAATGAATAAAAATATTAGTAAAGAACACGTATTAGTAAAGAAGGTGAACCATGAATTTTCGAAAGAAATAGGGTACGATATTGAACAGGATGATTTGGACCAAAAATTTGTAAAAAAATTAGTCGTTGTGAATTGATTCTTTCTTTCATTATTAAAAATGACTTTAATCCTGTACATTATTTACTGAAGTGACAGCCAACTTGTCCTCCTGACAAAGTATAGCCTAATGTGCTTGAAAAATAAAATATTATCGCATGAGCTTATATTAAAGTTAGAAAAAAAAACATTTTTGGTTGAAATAATACAAAAATATTGACTTCAATGTGTATTCATCGAACCCTCTTTCATTCTTGAAACTTTTTTATAGAAAAAAAGTTAGCTTTGGAGCAAATTTTGATGCCAATAATGTAGATATTTTTGATAATGGATGTAGACTACTTACTGGATTTCGTCTTTCCCCATCCACTAACTTTTCCTTCCTGAAGCTCAAACATACTTGAGCTTCCTGCACTCCTGATACTCATTCCAGACACAGAGGAAGGAAATCTCCACAGAGGAGAGATTAACTCTCTGCTCTGCGCTCCAGCTGGCAACTTTAAAGGCTTGATTACATCTGTAACAATGAAAAACGAAAACTCAATTCCCGACCCTTTTTTGTAGCGCCATAATTAGAAGGCAAGTTCCTTGCAGACTCAAACAGAATAACACCCTCAATAAATTAATGTACGTGAACATGAAATAAATAACTGAACAAATAAGCGAATCCAGCAATATAGTCGGCTACGGTGATTAATTATAAGATTTAATTTATGATTTGAATTCATCATCATCATCTCTCTCTCTACTCGAACTTTATATGCTTATCAATTTCTTCACTAATGATCCAGAATTAATGTGATAATCAAGAAAATAATGTAGCGTATAAGTTAATTTAGTCTATCAGGCATATGAATTTCAATGTTGAAAGTGGAATATCTGAAGTCTCTAGTAACTCCATTAACTCTTATATTCGGCTCACAGAAAAGCTTAATTTGTTGACAAAAAAAAGTACGGGAGCTATGTCCTGATGATGATTTGAGTGACAGTCCTTGGATTGAAATCGAATCTTACTCAAACTGGTGACATTTTTAGTTTTTTTACTTTAGTGGGCAAGATATTGTTATATAAAAGCAACCAAAACTAAAAATTTGAGCTTCTCAATAAGTTTTTCATGATTAGTGGAATGATTTTTATTCAAAATACATTCTCAAAAAAGTAGATTTTTGTCATTTTCTTCCAGGACTTCATGTTAGAATTTAACATTCGTGAACATAACTCAACCCTAATCCTTACCTGTAAGTGGTGCCTCTCTGGGTAGAATAATGAGTGCTATGTCATTTTTAAGTGTTCTGGAATTCCATTGTTTATGTATTATCATTGAAGATTTTCCCACTACAAACATTTCTCTTCCCTTCTCCTGGTCATTTTTTAAGTTCATACATCCCAGACAAACCGCAACCTCCACGATTCTAGAACCAATTAACATTTTCAGCTTAGTCAGCACATTCCTCTTATAGTCAGATACAAATTGATACAATAATTATCGTCATAGATAAAAATTCACAAAGATAATTATTACACAATGATATTGCTGTCCTTGCTCATTAAACAAACTCCTATAATTTTTGTTCAGTTTATTATTGAGCTAAAGACAACAACACTTTGACAAGTCAGTTATATATTGTTCAATAATTAATTATAAAATAAATACTTCAAGTTACATGTTATCTACTTCATTTATTGATACAAATATTTATGTGCCAATGATACGGTGGTACGTTCATTTATTGGGGTACTGAAATTATATTTTCGTTGAATATATATATTAGAATATTATTAAACAACACTAATGTACATGAACACCAATTTATTAAAAGATAGATAAATTAAGATTAAAAATAGATAAGATAGATTCATTGAAAGATAGATAAATGACTTTATTTTCCAATTTTAACATTACAAATATTGGCGAGTGATTTGTTGAAAATCAATATCTACTCACTTTTCAAGACAGTGTGCTGCAGTTAAAATCACCTTTCGAGAAATGAGTGATCCTCCACAGAACGAAGAATGTGTTTTGTCGTTTTTTCTCTTGAGGAACAGGGCTGCCTGATATGGAAACTGCTTTTGATCTGTTGAATCCTGTCCTTGAATTATGTTGGAAACTTGAAAGATTTAAATATTTTATTGGAAACTGTGATTTCCATACGGTATAAGTTATGATTCGAAAAAAAGTCAATTCAATATAAGTTGAGGATGCAGATAATATTATCTGCATCTGCATCAATAAGTCTTATTTAAGACTTGGATAATGAATACTTTTTCTTGCAGATATCGATGTGGCAATACTCATTGAGACTTCAAGACTGTTGCAATAGAGAATATCTAAGATTTAAATCATTAAGTTATCTAATAGTTGAAGTACAATACCAATCTAATTCAAAACTCTCTGCTATCATTCAATCTTCTCTGATTGTGCTCTTAGTAATTATTATCCAAAATTTCTCATGGAAACAATGCATGAATGCTTGCTTGTTCGTTTAAAAAAAAATGAGTAAAACACAGATCGCAATGAAATATAAAATGAATGGTGGGGAAGTTTTCGATGGGTGAACGCAACAAACTCAATTGAAGTATTATTGAATACGTCAAAATACTTGAATACTATTATCAATATAAATCATAAGCAATATATATTCAATAACCATATTGCTTATAATAGATGCAAGAAGAAATTAATATAGCTATGAAACTTAAAACTAAGTTAAAACAAATTTTCATTTTCGTCTCTAAACATGAACATGGACTTGTAAGGACACTAACAACTTACGACGCATTCATTGTAGATAAATTTAATAATTAGCTTATTGTAGGCTACTGTAATTTTATTGTCTTGAAAGTATTTTTTTCTTTCAGAAAATCACAACAAATTCGCAGAGTTACTGATGAGAATTATTATTAAAAAATAAAATTATCCTTTGTGAATTACCATTAGAATCGGAAAAAGGCATCAATCTTCTGAAAAATGTGGATGGTTTGTCAACATCAACAACAGGTGGTTCCAGTTTTTCCAAATCTATCAGATATCCCTCAATGTTTGTAAGCTCGGCCTGAAATCAGTCAAGACAGTGTGGAACAAAAATAGGCCTACATTACCGTATTCAAAATAAGAAGGCGACCAAAAGTATGGAGAACCAAATAATTATTGATTAAAAATAATATTCTAGAATCTAGAATGACAACAGCCTTTCAAAGTAGCAAGTTTGGTATTATCTGTTGTTGCATTCCGCACATGAATAATTCTTTCAAGATATTCGTCCTTTTTTCAGTAGGCTACCAATGAAAAGCTAGGAATGTTTTGTTGAATCTATTATTATTTTATTATAAACGGCAAACCATGAAAAACATTATTGGAAACTAGATGATTGTGACTATTGATTTTAAGATAGGATATAATAGGATGACAATATGAGAGCTTGCGGAAGAATACAAAAAAATATAAAATTTACGTAAATGCATTAAAGTTAATGATAAAGATATGTGAGAAAGTCTAAATTTCGATTTATTGAAATCTAGAGTGAACAAATGAGCAAAATGTTTTGAGACACTTGACACCCCTCAGAGTTAGCTGTACAACTTATAGGTGCATGTATGGAAAGGAACAATTTTCTACAATTCATAAGAAAGTAAAGGTCACTGAATCGTGTATAGGCTTACTAAAATGAGAATAAAAGAGAAGTGATTTTCAATTATGTAGTTAGCTTCTAACGTCGTAAATTCTTGAATATGTTATTAGTCACGTTATGACCAAGAAGCTTCGATGGAATCGACAAAAACTGAGATAAATATACTTATTTTATACCTGTACATGATAGAAAATATTTGAAGATAAAAACAAGGTCAAGATAAATCGCATTTTCAAAGGAAGTTGCAAACTGACTCGAGAAAACTACACTGATCTTGTCAAATGCTGAATAAATAATAAAATTTCCAATATCATGTTATCTTCGAGAGTTTTTTTCCGCAGTGATTAGAGTGGCAATTGAGATTTAAATAAAGGTTTGATGATTGACACTTAAATGCTTGAAATGTGATTGCTTCGAGATAAATAACATGAAAAATAAACGGAAAAACCATTTTTACGCCTACAAAAATTTCTCATACAAAACACATTTATTCTGAGCAATTTTCGTAACGTACCACTTCCAATATTCACGGATTGTACCTATTTTTGAAGATTTCGGCTGTGTTGAGTAGGCTACAAATCAAATTTGAGAACAATTTTCTACTGTCTCACAATAAAATAATCGAGAGTATTTATTTAGTACAGATATAAAAATTACGGTACTTGGAACATGAATTTGATAAATATGTGAATATCTAGATCTATTACGAACTGCGAAGATAACAATAGATGTAATCTTAGTCATATTAGACACAGACCGATCTCAAGGGCAACATCGCGAAAATACCAAAAATATTTCATTATTTATTCATTTATTCCTTTTGAAACGCAAGGATCGACTCATCCCATGGACAGAAAGAGTTTAATAAATATTTGTTCAAGCAAATGATAGTTTACAATGCAACGAAACCAAGGACTAATAATCCAATAGCTTTAAAACTGGTAATTCAGGCTTCAAAAGTTGAATAATAAGTAAAAACCTTACAAACAGTCTCAGTTTATTTATTTCATCTTCCTATAAATCCATTTCATAAAAACATATATCAAAACAATAATATTTCTACTTACAGAATATACATATTTTTATTTTTTGTTAAAACCTTGGTGTCCTAGCTGCGAGAAAAAAAAATTTCAAGCAACGCAGGGACTAGTTGAAATATACAAACTAGTAGGGACCCAGGCCCATCACTGATCTGAATCTCCAGGACTCGGCTCATTAAATCTGCTCTTTTTTAAATATACAACTTTTTATTTCAACTTAATATTATTCACTCCATTTTTTGTTATAAAAATATTATAACATTTTTTAATATACAAAAATCTATTTTATCAGTAAAGCAATTTATATGGGAATATAATTCGATATTAATATATGAAAGGACAGGTCGACTGAGCCCAAATAGTTGTATGTTATAAGCCTCTGCTCCCTGCAAGGACACCACAGCTTAACAATATCTACCCAACAATCATCTTTATACTAACAATGTTTCTTTGATATGATACATTTAAAAACTGAAATTAATTCTAATAGTGTGAGTAATTACAGATAAATATCTCCTTCATAAATGTATTATTCGCATTACAATACGCTGTACACTGTATTGGAATGGAAATTGGACTAACAAAGAATAGTGAAGTACAAGATAGTACCACACGAGAGAAACAAATACTGTATATACATATTTCAGTATCATTTCGTCTAGGGTGATTGATCTATATTGACATCAGAAGAGTATACAGTCTCAGAATAACAATTCAAGAAGTTGGAAAATACAACATTTATCTACATAGAACGTAGAAGATTGCTTGATCAGTTAATCAGTGTTTTAGTTGATTATATATATCTGGGATGGTGGAAGAAAATCTTGTATGCAACAAGAGCAAAAACGTTTTGCTAAAGAATACCTTTGAGCACAGAATGCTACTATGAGAAAAGGTAGCTCTGATAACACTAAGAAAAGATAACTTCATATTTTCAACATTGTTTGTAAGACTTGAGGCTGATTGAACGAAAGAAAGTTAAATCTAACCGCCGTAAAATGACGTCATCTGATAGAACTGTTGTAAAGTACTCCTAATTGTTAGAAATATGACGTCATTTTATGGCGGTTAAATTCAATTTCTTTTCGTGCAATCGGCCGTGAGTGTTTGGAAGCTGTGCCCACGATCAAATTTATCATCCAATTCCCTTCAATAAAATAACCTTGAAATAACAACTGATTAAGTAAGGTACCCCTACACAAGACATCCATATGAAATTTTCTCGCATTATAACAGTCCATGTCTAATGTAGGGGTACCTTAAGCCTGAATTACACAAAGCTTCTTTATTAGCTGCTAATGCCTATATCACACTTTATTAGCTGCTAAAGAAACAGCTATTTAAGTGTGACATAGGCATTAGCTTCTAGTATAATCATATTAATTTAATTTGACATTTCATTAGACAGATAGATAGAGAGATATTATTTCTTGATGTTGCTGATGACCGTAGAGTACGATAGCAAATAAATAATATCCCTCTATCTATCTAATGCCAAGCGTCAAATTAAATGAATCTCATTATAGCAGCTGTTACTGGAGGCTACTGCCTATGTAACACTTGTATCAGCTGTTTCGCTAGCAAATAATAATGAAGCTTGGTGTGACTCAGGCTCAAGGTACCCGTACATTAGACAAGTACTGTTATAATGCGAGAAAATTTTATACGGTTGTCTTGTTTAGGGGTACTTTACCAAATCATATGTTCGTTGCTGTGAGTATATTTTCAACAATATTCTTTAACCCCGGTCGTACACCGGAGCAATAAGCAATAGGCAACTATAGCAGGATCCATTTAACATGTCAGAAATCATATGATCGACGAGCATATGATCACAATACTTAACCTACAAATGCTGAATCTCGCAGATTATTGAAAAGGTCTTTTAAAAAGTTATTCTTTGAAAGGTCTTCTTTAAAAAGGTCTTTTAAAGACTTTAAAGGTCTTTAAGACTTTCAAGCCTTTTGATTATTGTGTCGAAATCACTGTTTAATTATAACTGGAACAGCTGACTTCTGTCAAGTTAATTGGATCCTGCTGTAGCAACATATAGATCATATGATTGTCTACTCTACACAAACCAATAGTTCAATGCACACCGAAACAGCTGCTTTAGATGTGCATTGGACTATTTGTTTCTATAGAGTAGACGATCATATGATCCAAATGTTGCTTATTGCCTATTGCTTATTGCTCCGGTGTACGAGCTGCCTAAAGAGTGATTTATGACGATATTCAAGTGTATTTATTGTATGATATGTTGTGTTGAATAAATGGATTATCTTATCTTATCAGCTTTTAGTTCAAGTTTATTCTATTCAATGGAATTGGATGAAAAATGTGATCTTGCACACACAGCTTAATTCCATTGCTGTAAATCATTATTTGAATCAGTACGGTATTGAACATTTTGTATCAGCTATTTGCTAACAAGGTACTAAGCGAGATGAGAAGAGGCAAGCAGAGGTTAGCAGGGAGTTCCAGCATGGTCCTGGTTGTGCGACTGGTTGAGGAATGCCACATTGGAAGCCTTGATGCGCGACGCGGATCCGACCAGCTGCGGGCAAGGCGATATGCACGGCGTGGAACAGTGACTGTTGCTCAGGTCACATTGGTCCAACAGTTTCAGCAGTTCTTCAGCCGTCGGACCTCCGTTCGATTGACCTGCTGCACGATAAAACGTCAACAATTAGGATATTTACAAAATATGTTATAAGTGCTAAGATTGGTAATCTACAACTTACGTTCTATTCTATCTGTCTGAAAATTCTAATCTTAGACTCCATATATCGCCCATGGAGTGGTCCGTAGCCGAGGGCGATAAGCGCCTGTCTGATAATCCATAGGTTCCAAGTTCGAATACAGTTCGAATCTATTCTGATTAAGTGATTACTTTTGTGCTCTGGTATGCCCTATAAACCATCAACATTAATCAGGATACTCACGAAATATACAGGGTGTCCCACCAAGGTCTTTACAGCCGTGAACAATAGATTCTACATGACATTTCGAACACAAAAAACTTTTCTATTTTTGACGTTCGTTTTCGAGATATATCGATATTTTGAAAATATGCCTACTAACTGCCATTAAATACTCAATAACTCGAGAACCACTCATCGGATTTTAATTTTGAGGCCATTTATGAAAAGAGCATAAAATTCTACATTGATTTGATGTATTATTCATGTAAAAACCGATTATTGAGCGTTCTTTGTTAGCGGTCAAAGTTCAAAAGAGTGATTTTTTGAATAAGTTCCAAAATTTCAAATGCAATTTTCTCGAAAACAACCCTTCATTTTTTCCAAACTTTCAGATGAGACCAAATTCAGGCGACTAGCTTGATTACCTGTATAACAATTTGCGATTAAATGTGATTTTTTGAGTAAAAATGGGACCTATCTTATTAAATGTGAATTTTAATCTAAACGTTTTTAGTGAGTAACAAAGAGCATGAAAACTATCTGATCTTGTGTAAATGAGGCTGGGAAATTCAATAAAACTAGTTGAAATTTTCTATCTCCAGTGGTTTTTGATATATTTGTCAAAAAATGGTGATATTAATTGAACATAATTTTTTCTAAACAAAACGTGCCAAGTTAACTAATAGCCAAAAACGCATCCAAGCTTCATAAATAGGAATTGAATGGACCAAAACAGACAAACATCACACATGTGAAAAATCATTATTTTCTAGTTTACTTTAATCGTGATTTATAAGCTTCCCGACCGACCGCTTCACGTTTTGTCAACAAAGGCCCGTATATATCTTCGTTCAAACTAAGTTCAACTGAACGACAGTTGAAACTTGGTTTCAAGTTTAAGCATTAAACGGTAGATAAACAATTTTAGCTAAGTACACTACATTTTCATTATTTCATCTTAAACCAAGTTTAATATAAGTTTATCCAAACAAACATACGGGTATTATAGTGAGGGTAGCAAAAGCTGATTAAATTAAAAATATGAGTAATCAAAAATTAAATTTTGTGCTAACGGTTTTCAAGAAATGAAGTATTTAAATCTTTCAAGTCACATCTCAACTACCATTGACAATAAAGACATTCTTAATTTAGAAATAGTTTATTCATTCAACAAACAAATAGCTCAATAACATTGGTTATTGAAAAATCAATCTGCAACCAACTTTCAATAAACATTGAAAATCTATGAAAAATCATTGCAGTCTAGTTTGATAAGTTGCATCGATGTATCTGTGATAGTTGTTTCGTTTAGTGAATAGTGCGGGGGCAATTTGTCTCGCATTGGAATGTGGCTTCAACTCACCAGGTTCGGCTTTCTTGAAGAGGGCGAGCGCAGTGGTCAGGTCCCACATCTGCAGTGCGCCATTGCTGTGTCCGGTGAAGATGAACCGCCTCGGTCGCGAACCCATCCTGGTCGAGCCTTCGCACTCATGCACGCAGAACGACGTAATTGTCGAGCCATCAACCGCACGAATCACACACACCCTGTAGGCAATCGAAAGCTACTATTCGATTATTGGAACAAACGTAATCTACGAGTACAGTAAAAGTATCTTGTCTTCATATTAGTGAATACTGCGGCAACAATGTTGAAGCTGCATTTGAAATCTATTATCAGTTCGTGTTGAATATCTAATTACGATGCACTTAACTCTTATTTGCAGTTAAGGTGGCTTTTCTCAGGACATGGCTAGCCATAGCGGAGTAGGTCAATTTTCAAACAACCACATGTATTATAACATTTTGCTTTTGATTTTTTCTTACTAACAAATCTTTGTATAATTAACTGTAAATATTTTTTTTAAATTTGTATTTGTAATAGATATAGGTATTTTGGAAAATAAATCATTTATTTATTATTATTTTTTATTAGTTTGTGTTGAATATCTATGGACGATGCATGACTAACCGGTTAGCTGACCAATCGATGTTGATCATTCTCTGTATAATTCCAAGCGCCCACTGATGTGGAGTGGCGATGGCGTGGCAACTACCTAGCGCCATGCTAAATATAAACACATGAAACTAAATGACACAGCGCACATTACCTCGATGTGCGCTGATTCATATGTTTATATTTAGCGTGGCGCCAGATAGTTGCCACGTCATCGTCACTCCACCTCAGTGGGCGCTAGATTGCTGGCGTCTAGCCCAGTTTCAAGTTATGTAAGGCTCTACTCACACTAGGAATAGGATACTTAAATCACGGCTACTCAGTGACACGGATAACAAACATGTGTTTTTAAATTATGCCGCTCAGACAATCCTGCAATCGTATTGTCTGAAAGTCATCATTTGAAAACACATGTTTGATATTACAGTCGCTGAGTATCCGCGATTTGAGAATCCAAGTATGAGTAGAGCCTTACTGAATATTATTACACAAATGTCCAATTCTTTTCTTATTAGCCTACAACAAAATCTCAGTTATCTGATAATATTTTTCAATGATGTTGACCTAGATTTGGACTGTTTTTAAAATTGGCAAAGGGACAGTTTTGGGCGTAAGCCTGTTGGGCCTTCCTTTGAGTAGGCCTATCATTTTTGTACATTATTGAATGAATAAAAAAATAATTGGTTAATTAATCATGAATTAAATTCAATTGAGTAATCACATGTATTGTGTCATGCACCATTGTTCGATTAGCTGATAAGACTAAATTGGTCGTACAAATAACCAAATGCAGGTCGAATAGTTGTTATTCTAGCCGTAGGTCAAACTAGTTTCAAAGTAACAAAGAAGCAAGTGTGACAGTAGTTTCTAATAAATTAGTTTGGTGTAACTCAGGCTTAAAGAATGGAACAACGAATATTGGTAGAGAATCTGAATTTGTCAGGTGCATTTGAAATCTATTTGGATAGCAACCATTTATTCTATGATTAGAATATAGCAATATACGGCAATAAAATTTTTAAAGATAATAGAAGTTGATATTCAAGCAATAAGGAAGAGGGACAGTTTTGGGCTTAAGCCTGTTGAACCTTTCATTTAGTATTATGTGTACATTACTGAATAAATAAAGCATTACTGAATAAATAAATAAATAACTCAAGAAATATTGAAGCATAGCTTCTGCTAAGCATAGCTGATTAGATGAAATAAATAGATTTGATGTATTAACCCTTGTCTAGAATTCGTGATTAAACTGTTACTTAAATATACGTACTTATTTTACGTACGACTACGTACTTAAACAATTATTAATAAACTGTAGAGAACGATAAAAGTAATTGCAATCTTCAAATAAATCAGTGAGGCACGTGAATAAATCCTACTTCACCTTTTTCCATTGGATGCTAGTCTGACAAATAGTTCCGGTGTTTCTGGTACAACCTTTTGAACAAACACTTGTTCGTCATCTTGCTCACCGAATGGTCCTGTAACATTGAGAATATTCATTAAAGTAGAGAGTACTTCAGGATCTTGCTTGTTCTAGGAATGTACAATACAAAATTTGATCACTCAATGAATTCTGGAATTTAGTTGAAATCAGCAGCAATAAACACCTATAATCTTGTAGGATTGATAGCTAGCAATTATTTTAATCAATGGAACAAAAATTATTGATACCACTTGCTCATACATGGCAAATCTGGAGAGCTGTTAAAAAGTCTATACATTTTGCACACTCTTGAAAAGAATATCAACTTCAAAATCAAAATATTATTTCTGAATGAAAATATATTTACCACAGTCATTTCCAGCAGCATAGCTGACATATGGCTCGACTTCTTCGAGTGAGAGGATCTTGAAAGAAGCAACTGGAGTCGACCCGGGCTGAGTGGAAATCATGCCTCGAAACCTCGTCACACTCCACGTTCTAACATGGTTGTATTCACAGCAAACTGATACCAGGAACTTTTCAGACAGCATTACCTGGAGAAGAGATAACGGAGATCAAATACAATCTTTAATGGAAAATTCCATCACCTGAATTCAATTGATACATCAGATGTTGATTTAGTTTAGGATGTTATTTTATGATGGTTTTGAAAAATATATAATCAAATTCATTTAATTTGACGCTTGGCATTAGATAGATATAAAGATATTATTTCTTGACGTTGCTGATGACCGCAGAGTACAATGGCAAAGAAATAATATGTCTCTATCTATCTAATGCCAAGCGTCAAATTAAATGAATTTGATTATACATTGAAAACAAATCCACATTCAAATAACTACTATAACTGGTTTATAGAAACTATCAGAAGAAAGAAGTTGAATGAAGTAGAAGTCTCATTCATGTGTAAATTTAAATTCAATATAATTTCATGTTTCTGAATGTTTCGAACACTTTCTAATAAACCGTAAATTTGAATACTTTTTAGGCTACACTACATTTCAAATTGTTCAATTTAGCTATTCCTTATTTTATAAAATTATATTCATGACAACTAAGGAAAAATTCAAGCAAAGCAGAATAGGGAAAAGTACTGATCGTCTGATATATCATATCAGCAGGTACTGATATTGAATCAGTACCTTCTAATCCCTTGAACTAAATATATTATAACTAGAATCATTTTTGCACCAAGTACCACTGTAAACACTGGTACTGTAGCCTAGCATAAAACCGTTAAATTTCAATAGTTCTTATTCAATTTGAAATGTTCAATCCAAATCAACCTATCAATTTAAAAGCGCCAATAAAAATGAGCAAATCCTTGGCAAACTTGGTAGATGTAAACTTACTTTTGTAACGGGACTCTGATGTACAGTAAAGGTCTGGAATAGCTGCGGTCCATTTCCAACGGTTTCTGGATGCTGCACTATTACCCTTACTGTGCCCGAGCTTGTTCCATAAGCAATTTCAATCCAATTTCCACAAGCGCCTGAAATACAGCCAATATCATATAAATATAAGTTATGTAGAAGGTTGTTGAGGTAGTAGTAATTGTTGAGGAACCAACTTCTCATTACGTCTTTTTGAACAGAAAATAGCGAATAGGCCTAATCTCAAACCTGAATGAAAACATTAACAGCTCAAGATTTTTCCAAGCTTATAAGAGAATTTATGCTAGGATAGAATATTGGACATCACACTGTTTGATAAATTTGAGGATAAATTGTGTGTGCACAGTATGATTTTGCAGGAGCTACGAGGTAGTGATGCGATATTGTTAACCTCGATAAATTGTTCTACAAAGATACACGTTTCAATTTTTGAGAATGAATGACGACTTTCCTTCGAATCACAATCAACTGAAACTGATACAAATTTAAAAAAAGAACTACTAGTTATGTAATGAAAGTGCAGCAAGGAACACTGCCCTTGAAGATTTTGCAGGAGCTACGAGGTAGTGATGCGATATTGTTAACCTCGATAAATTGTTCTACAAGATACACGTTTCAATTTTTTGAGAATGAATGACGACTTTCCTTCGAATCACAATAAACTGAAACTGATATACAAATTGAAAAGAACTACTAGTTATGTAATGAAAGTGCAGCAAGGAACAGAATACATACTGGTTTTGGTGTGAGGTAGACAGATATAGCGGTGATGGGATCGTGAGAAGGATCCCTGTATAATTCGGTGACTAGTAGATCATTATCCTTCATTCGCAACGGAAACTTCTGCATATCTGTAAAAGTTCAGAGAATTTGTTTATGAAGATTTTTTTATGAGAAAATTCATCCAATTTTTCATTTGAATATTTGTGGAAAGAATTAATAATGGAAGAATTTCTGAGAGACGTTGCCGTCGGTCCTGACTGCCTAAAAAGTAGTCATCATATATCATCATCACCCCCACTCATTACCCACGCACAAGCCTAGAGCTCATGGGGGCATGATCCAGGAAAAAAAAATAATAATAATAATAGAAATATTATAGTAGCACTGATAATACAAAACAGTGTTTCTCAAACTACAAAATATCATAGAAGTAAAGTAAGTTCAATAGATTAATGTAAATGAATGTTGCTATTAGGCAAGCTAGATTAAAAATATTTTTTATAATTAGTAAGATTTGAAGTAAATAATTAACTCTTTTAATGAGAATTATGGAATCTTTTGCAGAAGAACTTCACATTATTTGGTTTCTCTAACAACTAGAATCGATTAAAAAAAACCATAAGCCGTATCTTCCTAGGAATCCACTCATGTCACTCCCATGTCATCTGAAGAAGCCAAAATTCAATCAAACAACTGTGGAGTTCTACTGCAAAAGACCCGAGTTATGATTAATCTAAAAACATTTTTCAATTTTTATTAATATCATCTCAATTTACCTACTGTGAAATTGACAGAAAGAGTACAAATATTGCTTTGATTTCAATGAACCTTGGCTTTGAGATTTAGTAAAAACGTTGTGGATAGTTTAGAATAGATTAGAGTGAAAAAATTTACCAATGTAGTAGATTGATCCATTATTGCACCCTAGTAACAAGAAGGAACCGGCTGTGTCGAATGACGATATTGGTATGACATCCTGTATTTGCCAGTTATGTGTCATTGAATGCCAGACGCCTATTTTGCCGGTCGGAGAGAGGGCGACTAATTGGCTGCCAATGAAGAATAAGCACTCCACTCTTACGTTCAAATTGAAAGTTCCTGAAAAAAATATTTGTGAGCTCATTAAATATCGATCAATGATGCTGTCTTTATGAAGGCTACGTGTAAGCGTTCTAAAAATAATTGAAATAAAGTTTTGTTGAATCGCGAAAAGGAATGTAACTATTTCATGATCTGTAACTATTATAAGGATGGGACAATTATAAGGGTAACTAATATATAATATGTAACTATTATAAGGGAGAAAGTGAATTCCTCCCCTTGATAAATCACGCTTCTTGCCTTGGTTACTCGTTGTCATTGACATTTTCCAGTTTTTGATTTCTAAAATGTCGGGAGTTCATTTTTTCTTATGTAAATGGCATTTTAAGAAAGACAGAGTATTATGATATTATAAATGACATTCATATAAATTATCCATAAAATTCTTGGAAATAAGTCGACTGGCAACTAGTTGGTTGTTAACATGGCATAATTTTGTAAATTCAGCAACAGAAATTAAAATTAGAAGAGCAATAATCATGGGTGATTAAATTATACTGGTGCCGGACCGTATTCAAATAATTAAAAGCATTAAAAACCAGTTCTGTAAGTTTGTGGAAATGTATAGCTACGTCAATGAATGGCATTTTTGTTGCATTCCCATTTGTTGACCAGTACTTTGTCGTCTAATATCACGAAATCAATTTGTAACTAACAAACAATAATGTTGTAACCAGCAACAATACTTGAGGCTTGATAATTTTGATTTGAACCATGATATCTTGAATTTGATTTATTGTTGTTATTTTTTATGTATTGATTATAATTAGCCTATTAATAGTTATCAGATGATTGAGATTTTTGTATTTAGAAAAGAAATAGATAATAGTTACTATCACTACTTGTGACAAATCTCCAACTGTGATTAAAACATAGCAGTATATAAGGAACTGGTAAATAAATTATGACTATGACCAAGAATGGCAAGTCAACATATGGGTATGCAACACAACAGCTATAGCTGTACATAGACACTTTGGTCTATGTCAAAAGCATCTATGACACAAATCAAGTTATAAATATGTTATAGTTTGAATAAGTTAAAGTTAATTCCAAATAAATAAGCTTATATAAGTTATACTGTGGTTTAAATCGGCATCAAAGTGGCCGATTCGCTTCTATGACACGAATCAAGTTATCTCACCTATGTTGGTTCGAGTTCCCAGTTCTGTGAGACCCCATAAGCGTATGTGACTAGCATATGAGATAGCTACCATTTTCGACACTTCATTGATTCCATTTTGAACAAGTTTGGAGTTGACTGCCACTCTCTCAATGCAACTTTCTATGTGCGGAGACGTAAACACATGCTGCCAGCCAGTGGAATCTTTGAGCCTGTCGAAAAAAACAAGAATCGATGATAAGTTATCAGGGAAAAATGAGTCGGTTTGGAATATGAACGAAAAACTACAGGTTCTTTCTATAAGAACAGTGTGGTCTATTCAGTGGAGGTTTGCTTGAAACAATACACCAAGCCACAGACAACACGAGGCACAGAGACACACAAGGCACTGTATAGTTAGTTTATGACCAAGGTAAAAAGTTACGACCGGTACCATAGATACGAAGATACACGTTGAAAATGTAATACACGTTGCAATGACATAACCTGAAACTATCCTGAAACTTCATATATACAGAGTGTTCCTAAAATAGACCGACAAACTTCGTGAGCGGTTTTCTGACATTAAAATTAAGAAAAAAGTTCCAGTAAACATGGGTCCTAAATGCTTTGTTTCTCCACTAGTCGCCATTTTGTTTTTTGACCATGCCAAATTTCAACAAAATTAGTCAAACCATTCTGGAGAAAAAAATAAAAAGTGGAAAAAGATAGAAACTTCATTTTATTAGGATAGTTTGTTTTACTTTATTTAGCAAAGTCTAAATACTAAATTTATCAAGCTGGTTTTTAGATACACGTTGCAAATGGCATGCATAGTCTACTGGATCCTAGTCGACTGTGCATGCCATTTTCAACGTCTATTCAAAACTTAATATAGGTGATAATGCCGGGTTACACCAAACAAGATCAGCCGATCCCATGTAGGTTTTAAAAGCTGAATGAAGTAGTTTATAATGGTTGGTGGAACTTATCATAAGATACACTAGATACTACAGACATCTTTGTAAAAAGAATCTACCATAGACAATCAAATTTCTATGGTAGCTAGCTCACAAACTATTTGATTATAGAATGACTAAGAAGGTCAAGTTGATAAAAAATTGAAAACTCACCTATAGCAGACAACAAAATGTGCATATGCTACAACTATCCAATGATGATGCGCTTTGATTATCTGAACTCTAAGAGGATCGGCCCAGTTACTGCCTGAAATAAAATATTAAAGTGATTACTCAGCTCTTTCACAATTGGAAAATTTTGAGACAAGAATCGAAATACATGGGAGCATAAACTACTATCAACACAATAATGTAACAATAAAAGATGAGTTGTAATATTCAAGTATGCTACTGATAACTGAATAGGAAGATATTTTTGATAGGAAAAAGTTTAGTGAGTTAAAAACAAGAATACAAAAATGAATGTTGAAAGCAGCACAGACGATTGTTGTAGTTATATCTCAGAAAAAATCTAGTTATCGATGAATTTTCAAGATTTCATGAATTTCACTACAATTTTTTATTATGCATAGTCGTGTTACCTATGAAAACGGACACATTTGAGCAATTTTTCTTGGTTGACGTCTCTGATTCAGCTCATAAAATTCAAATTATTATTATGATGAAATACCTGTAGGCCTATATAATTTATTCAATATTTAGCTTACCAGTCTAGTCTAGCTCACAACTTGTTAGACTTACAACTATCATTCTAATGCCATAAATCAATAAATAGATTACCAGCAAAATTAAATGAAGATAGAATCACTGGGGGTTTAATATTATAATATTATCTAGTGAAGGATGCAGAAGAGTGTACTTCAAACTTGAAATTTCTGATGATCTACACAACGATTATCTAGTGCTTTGGAGAATAAATCTATTCGGATCAACTTTAAATTATTCTTTCCATCATATGATAAAATATTGTTATGTTTGTTCTATTTTTTCATAATAGCCTATTTTTATCATACTGTATTCAAATTTTTTTCATTTTTAAACTTCTTTATTGCTCATACAAATGTACAAATGTATACAAACAATAATACAATATATTAACTTTAAATACATATTAAATTCAACTTATGAATTATTTTAAACGTCCACACTCTGAACAGCTCAACTTTCTTTGCTTTTCTAAAACGGACCATTACTTTTTATTAGAATATTATTATAAACTTGCTTTAATTGTTTTTATTGAACTTCAAGTTAATTGTGCGTTATTTTAGAATAGAATAGAATATTTTTATTGACCACAAAAAGACATCAAAAATTGACATATAGGCCAGTCATTATATTACAATAAATAAATATTATATAATATTGTTGTTGTATTGTCTATATTCTTGTTATGCATTTATTTATTGTAATATAATGACTGGCCTATATGTCAATTTGTGATGTCTTTTGTGGTCAATAAAATATTCTATTCTATTCTATTCTATTCTAAATAACAAGAATATATTATTATTGTCAATCATATGCAGATTCGTCAAAAATTAAGTCATTATTAATTTAGTCATTTTCAGTCATCAATAAGTTATCATTTAGTCATTAATATAGACAATACAAAAACAATATTATATAATACAGCGATATTTATGCTACACTTCAAAATCCCCTACAATTATTTTTTTTCCATAAACTCTTTGATGGAGTAGAATGAGTTCTTTATGAGAAACTCCTCTAATACTAGCTTGAACCTCCTATAATCAAGTAGCTTATAAGAAATTTATTGTTCATTGTATAAAGAAGAGAAATAAAGATAATCAAGTAGCTTATAAGAAATTTATTGTTCATTGTATAAAGAAGAGACAATGAAGAAATAAAGAAGTGCGGTAGTACCTTGATTGCCTCCGAACACAAGCCCCAAATCGTTTCTGATGAGCTTGTTGAGATCTGCCGACGAGTTCCTGGTGTGTCGCAGGTCGAGCGAGGTGGTGCGCGAGTGACAGCCTGCGCCGCCCGTCCGCCCGGGACCGCTGCTGGCGCTGCGCGACGCAATGCGCATGTCGAGCGAGGAGTTGCGCGAGTGCGTGTGCGTGGTGCGCGAGTGCGTGTGTGGCGTGGGCAGGTAGGCGGCGTGGTCGGTGCGCGGCGTGCGCGCAGGACTCTCTTCCGACGCAGCTGATGACGACGTAGTCGCCGGTTCGTGGACCGGAGCCGCTGCAAACACAACACAATGCGGTTAGCTATCATTCAGTCGAAAAATCTTTAAATAGGTAATAAGATATCATTCAATGAATCAAGTTTTCAATAATTAGGTATCATTTAATCAAGCAAGCCAGCTGCAAAGTGGACATCCAAAGCAAAAATACTAGAAACAAAAATAGATCTTAATCAAATCTTGTCATTTGTTCAAATGTACCAGTAGGGAATTATTTACTGAAAACCATACCTAATAGTAATAGTGGGCCTGCTCAGTATTCTACACTTTTTGTGTTTTAAACCTTCTATCGTTTATGTACTATGTACTGTACTCGATGTCTTTTTGTGACGTTTTCAATAGCAATGTATAAGCCTTGAAGGAAAAAAGCATTCTTATAATTTAATAGCCCAAAACAAAAATACAGTATCAAAATCTCTACAGGCTAACTGAGTACGAAACCAATAAAGACTATGTTACAACACACTTTACTAGCTGCTACTAAGAAGCAAATATGACATACTGGTGGCAAAAGGCTACATATGTGGAGCCTTTTGTCTATCCATCATCTGAACATGATCTCATTTGTTTATAGCTTATTGAAATAGACGTGAATTGGTTTGGATTTCAAGCCAGAGATTTCTTT
The DNA here is from genome assembly GCA_017141395.1 of Laodelphax striatellus. NCBI lineage: Eukaryota > Metazoa > Arthropoda > Insecta > Hemiptera > Delphacidae > Laodelphax > Laodelphax striatellus. The sequence continues at coordinate 32,798,712 of CM029534.1, read as the reverse complement.
TCTAACTGCTGTTTCCAATTCGTGCGTTGAGAAATGCATTTGAATATTTCATTCTGTTTTCAGCTAGATCATGGTACAGTATTTGATAATTTTCATTGAAACTCACGAGTAATATTAGCTCTTCTTAGGTCCTAGATTTTTGAATTCATTATTTTTGAAGCAGCCAACTGGAAAAATGGATCAGAAGAAATAATTATGTGGAATTACTTATTAGCCTAGCCTAGAGAAATAAGTGCAGACAAAATAACTTACTGGGAGGTGGAAGATATCCGTAGAAGAAGACATCACCACAGGAAGACTGATTCAAATCTTCACACAAGATGAGCCTTTTGACTAAAGGCACTATCCCATAGTATTCAGCTTCATGCCTCAGAGATCTGATTTCAACATTTTTCAAATCGATGTCACGAGTTCGTAAATAATTCAATATAATTGCAAACAGTCTTGGATCTCGGTCTATGAAGATTGCACCGGTTTCATCTTTGAGACTAGCAATTCGTCCACTTAATAAAGCTGTGAAGAACGAGTCTGGTATCCACATCAAAGTCTGACGTGAAGTGGAAAATCTGAAAAATAATTTAGAAAAACGAGGCAAATTATTCCACATTCATTATCAACATTTTAAGAGTAAATGTGCGCTGTAATAACTTATTCAATATGACTATCTGCTGTTACAAAATTACTCACTTCTTACAAATTCAAAGCATAGAAGCATGGCTAGAGTAAGTAATCTCAAACAGTGTCTCGTGATTATAAAGTGGAAGGCGTAGAAATTATTTTTTGAAGAATCAGCTACTGACTGACAAGAGTTTGGAAAATATATTAATAGCTTTCTTCTAAAACCAATTTTGAAGTTGTGCCTCTCATAATATTAAACATGTTTCAAATATTAATAATGGTTCAGTGAACGATAATAACATGATCTAAAGTTACTTGCACTGTTCCAATTGTATTCATTGAGGATATAACTAGCAGACGTATTGATATATGTTAGAGATGATCTATTCGAAGATCATTTTTTTAAGAGAAGATCTTTTTGAGAAACCTCAAGTAATCAATTAGGAATGAGATTTGCAAACGATCTAAAATCCAAGCTTATGTCTTCAGATGAGCTTTCTCTAGTTTTTGAAATAAATGAATGTAGCCTAGTTGATTACCGGTATTCATTTTTACCAACACTAATGTAGAATAAAACAGAAATTGAAGAGCAATTAAGAAGATGAAAAGGGATCTACAAATAATTATGAATCATGTTCTTATATTGGGGAGTTGCGGTAGCCTACCGTAGGTGACTCAGAACAGATCATAAAAGTGATCATGACATTTTTGAGCCTGTTTGAAGGAACTTGTAGGTCTGAGTAAAACAAATGTCTCCAGCTATTGACAATCTTTGAAAACAATGCAAGACAACCATGGAATTAATATCCTTGCTATTGAAAAATAGTGCACATGGAAATAGTATCGAATACTGTCAAGCAGAAGATTGACATTTCTTTGTATTGACTTGGGTAGACAACTGGGAACCTTTCTCAGGAAGGAAAAAAACTATCATCTAGTGTTCCAAACTGCTATATTTATGCAATCAATTAGAATAATAAAAAAATATAAATTTATTCACCAAAAATAAAACACTTGCCAGTGTTCTGTCAAAAGGGTACGGAAACAGCTGTTGAAAAGATTAACACTTGCTAACCTAATACGTCAACATTGTATGAATATTGCTTACCTTGTGCCTCCTACATTCAAATACACTATTTCACCATTATGATTTGGATAAACTCCTGACATGGTGATAGAAAAGAAGAGATCCAAATCTAATGAGAATTCATCCAGGCAATATCATTTTTAATTTGTTGCTTTACATCACAAATTCACAACCACAACACAAGCACAACTTTGATTAGAAAACAAAGGATACAACTTTGCACTCGCAAGCAATTCAACATTTCAAGTTCACCACACAGAGGGCAGCACATATTTATTTATAAAGTAGATAATCAAAACCATTGAATTATGATTTACTTTGTGAATTATGTTATTCTATAAAGATGAAGTGGCAACAAATCTCTTATCATTTAGTGTTATATATCATTATTCCAGAAAGATTTTACAGGACGAAAGCTCAAGGATACAGATGGCATTGAAATTGGAAGACAGATTTTCAAAAACATAACCTCTCTTTTTTGAAATGAGTTTACGAAGTTACGAAGTATGAAATAAACAAAAAAGCATCCATAAAACAAAGAAAACGAAAGACTTTCTTTTCTTTATTTCTGTTCGATGTATGCATCTTTAGCAGTTGTGCTTTTTTGTTTTGACTGTGATAGCTATAGGTTTTAGCAATGAAACACCCGTGAGTATCAAATAATATAAGCTTATAATATTTTCAATAAGTTATTGTTAATGTTTAGCGTATACACAGGCTAGGCCTACCATCAATTATTTTGAAACTTTAATAGATGCAATATGCTTTCACTGTCGAAACATTATATAAAATGTAATATATTAAAATAAATGTCAAATTTAAAATAAATACCAACTTTCTACAAATTCTCTAAAGCCAATTTTCAAATACAATGCAATAAATTTGTCACAGAGTCAACATTTTACACAAAACAACATATTAATCATACTTCATCTAAGCCATTTGGACAGCTATTAATTAAATCATTTAAAATTATTTTGAACTGTTTTAATCAAGCTCTTTTATATGTGCAGGTAGTCTGGATTGTATATTCTTTTCACGAACTCCATAAAACTTCAACATTAAATGATTACTGTATTACATTGCGATATTTACTGTCATAATATTAAGTTTCTTGAAAAGAGTTCTACAATGGGCTCTGCTGTCAACATTAAAAATTATTTTAAAGCTTGGTTTGGAAATACAACATTTTTCTTCATATTAGTAGCCTATGCTAAAAATTTGAAATGCCATAATAAAAAGTGGGACTGAATATATGCGCGATCAACAGGCACCAATACATCAGAGCCAACCATATTTTTCAGTATGGTAAGCACAAAAATACCCTTTAGATACCTTATCATGAGGGTAGAGATATTTACTCATAAAAATAATACTTTCAATATACTTCACCTTACCACACAGCAAACCATTAAGCCTTTATTTTACCACTACTTATAGCAGCTGGCAAGTTATTGTTTACCATGGAAAACTGAAATGGCACATCACTCAGACCTGTGTGAAACTCTCAAGGGTACTACATCTCCTCAAAACATTGAAATATGTTGTCACACTGGAGTGTCTACAGACAGCACATCATTCACTATTTCACCTTCTCAGACCGCCTAGAACACTGTAAGCCCCTATTCAAAAAGTTGAGAGTATTGACCATATTCATCCAGTAGATATACTGCTCACTTGTACACAGCTTAGAGAAGAGAAGCAATGTACATATTCACTACACTCGAGGTGCAGGAGACTTGGACTTGCCACCTAGACCCTGACTGGGACTCAGAAAAGCTTCCAAATATCAGCTCTTAAATTATTCAATCTGCTCCTTGAATATGTAAGAGATGCTGAGACCAGGACGTTTAAACACATTGTGGAGGAACACTTGATAGAACGGCCCATCCTACTCACTGGCAGAACTGGAGGATGAGCCATTATTTCCCACTGAGATCTACTGCCATCCCAGAGTCTGAGGGGATGTACTCCAAGACTTATTGACACAGTCTATCTGGTTTTCACAGACGACGACGAAGAAATCAAGTATCAAGTATTGGTATAAATAATGAAAAGGATGGGTCCAAGTGTGAACCCAGGAGGACACCTGTTTCAACAAGAAAACGAGAGAAAGAACCCTTATAAGAAGTTCACAAAGGGGAAAAAGGATCACCAGTTCTTAATAACGCATTCACCTAGATTGATGATTAGGATGACTACTTGAACAATTTTTCCAATATATAATTTGAAATTCAAATTTAAAATAAGAATATTCTCTTGCAAATCATATATTTGATAACCACCTTCCAAGACTTTCTTAGAAGTTGCTCTTTCCCAAAGAAATTCCATGATTAAATTACTACTAAAATTGTCAATTCTACTCGAGACAATATCTATTTCATGGGAACAGCAGCAAGTGCACAGTATATGAAAACATTATTAGATAAAACGCATAATTATATAGATGGATGTAATTCCCAGTGATGGGTCACTAATAAAAGATGATAGTTAAGGATAAAACTGTACAATATATAAGTAGAACTTTCAGAAGAAATTGACTCCACTATTGCATTTTCCAAAACTCACAGTAAGGGCTGATATAATTCGATTATTCAATATATTTTTTCAAAACGAGAATGAAATCATTCATTACAAGAGACATGAATGAAGAGGTATGAATTTAGTTTCAGTTTTGACAGAAATACACGAATGTCATTCATTATCAGTTATGTTGCACAAAAATATCCATAGGATACTCACTAGTAGTCACTTAAAATTCAAATTTATTGTTTACAGCATCATAAACAATGTATCATTGTATGTATCACATACAATGACAAAAAGAGAAATTTCAACTGCCTATTCCACTTCACTTGGCTCCGTAAATATACAACTTAAGTAGTCTACAACGAACTTACCTTGTGTCTCATTGTAATGAATTAGAATTCGTATCAATGTTGGAAATCACTCATGAATTAAAAATATACTACATGAATTAATAATAATACAACATTATGAATTTTTAATAATTTGAAAGCAAATACCGAATAGCGTAAATCAATATCATATCTTGAAACGACGTCATCAATATTTTGTTGTCAAACTCAATTGTAATTGTAGAGGTGATATTGTCGTACTAACTCCAGATAATTGTTAGCAATTGACTTATGACTCTGTCAGTTGAACAGTGAAGGTTATTACTTTCACTCAAATTATGCTTAATTTAAACATTTCCCCACCGATTTTGACTAAAATAAAAAAATTTCTTATAGGTTTTATAGAATGTGAAGAACGAGTAGGCGATATGAGTTGATATGGGGTAATAATCAGTATGGAGTAACCCATAATGCTTTCAAAAACTGAGTTATACTTCAATGGATTTCTGTGGCTTTCAGCTCTTCTTTATGCTTCTTATCATGTATATGAAGCAGGAAAATGTAAGTATATTCTGATTAAATATCTTATGAATTCGGCGTACGTCCAGCCTTAATGTCAATGAATTCAATTCAATCCATCAACGTTGACCAGCTTTCATGCTGGGTAGATAAAATAATTTTATCAAGTTATAAGCTGGGGTCTGTTTTAAGAAAAAAATACAAAGAACAGTAGGCGCATGAAGAATATAATTAGAAGGCCGTCCTATTTATATCTAGTGTGTGTACGCTTTTCCATTTTACAGGACTTCTAAGATTTTTATGAAACAGGCTTTTGGCTCTGTGTGGTTTATTTGCAATTTTCTCCATTATTCAAAAAAGTTAAAAGTTTTTTTATTATTCACCATTAATAATTGTGATATATTGGGATATACTAATTATATTCCATATTCTTATCGTTATAGATTTTTCATTTCATTCTATTTTTCCTCAATTCCAGGTCTCGTTCTCACAAGGAACCTTTCTCTTGAAGATTCAGTCAAGCAAATACTACTTACTTTTAATAAGCGAATGAATACTATAATGATTCCTGTCTAATCTCCATTTCTTAAATTGTAACATAATTATGTAAGTGATTTAATATTCATTTCTTTGTATATCAGAGATGCTTGGTACTAAAGCTATATATTGTATTTTGTTGTAATAAATTGAATCTTTTAAAAAAAATATGTCTGCCGTTCAATCATCATTGGTCCGATTGTAAAGAATTTTAATTGCACAGAACTGTTTGAATTTTCAGATTTTGAATTCTCTGATTATGCAGAGGATTTCGAGGATGGTTGGATATGGAACTTGAAAAAAGACTGTGCCGATTATGAGTGGCAAACATGGTTGAAACTGCTGAAAAATATTTATCCATGGTTCTTAGTTCATCTAGTAGCATCAGAAATAACAAGATGGACGTTTTTGGAGGTAAGTTTTGTAGACGTGTCAGTTTTGGGAGTGAGCCTGTTGTACCATCCAATAAGTATAAATTTATTTATTGCTGAATAAATAAATAAATATTTTTCTCTCAATTTTGAAAAAAATATTTTGTAGAAAACTACACCTTATATACCTTCACACTCCAAAGCTCTTCTTTATATTGTTTCTTAGTAATATGATGGATAATGGCATCAAATCTAAATATAGTGTGATAAGTTGAGCTCACATTCTGTGAGTCTTTGATTTAATTAAATCGGCATTATTTTATTTCGTTCTACAGTAGTTAGATATGAAAACTTGGACCTGCTCAATAAACTCAGGAATCTTGGATAGTAGCTGCAATATTTAAACTGTGCATAAGCAGCGTTATAATTATCCCTATTCTATGTGTTTGAAAATTTAATTCTTGTATTGTTTTGTCGTTATCTCCTTTGCATCTGAATAATCAATTTATTTACCTCTATTCCAGGCAGTTCCAATATGCAATTTTGTGACAACGGTTCTTGTTATATTGAATATTCTTGGTCCAGAGATATGTTTGATTTTCATCGGTCAGGTCTGTTTATATTACCTAGCTCTACAGATTAGATCTACGGTTGTCATATGGATATTATCTGTACTACTCCTCTACACAATCTACGGTTTCAAATATGGATTGTCATACCTGTTAGTAAGTATTGAATTTTGCATCAAAATCAACTTATGGCTTCAATAAAAAGAAAACATCGCATAACTAGTTGAACGAAAATCCAAATAATGCTTAACATAATTTTAAAGGCTACTGTACAAAAACATTATGTTCAATACTAATTATTATGATTTAATGACTGTTGATAGTCTTATATTTTCTTCTCATAAATGTATTTTTCCACTCAGTCAATAATTCCAAAATATAATTATAATAACAGTGATGAATTTGATAAATGTATTTGAGTATGAAGAGAGCATCAACATAAATCTAGTATTTTTATTCCTACTTGTCTACTATAGTTTCCAAATAGCATGGTAGCAGTCAGGTTTGGATAAAGAACGTCTCTAAACGCTTCCAAGTTATATATTGTGTATGTTAAATGTTTGTGAAATGAAGCTGTAGTATGAATGCTGTGGAATATAATGCTGTAATGAATATTGTTCTCTACGAATGTTTTTCCATACTTTCAATAATGTTTAGTGAGTTTTTAATAACTTGAATTAACTAAAGCTCTAGCTGTTTCTTTGAATCCTTGTATAAGGCAAAGGCTTTATATTATTCTCTCGTTTTTCCTAGGTTTCCATTGGCTTACCAGATTACACTCTTTATAACAATACTGCTGTCTTATCTGCGTGGATATTGCTGAAATGTATAAGTTTCTGCTTGGATCATATCAACGCCAAAAAGAGTACCGAGAACAACTTCGATGTTTTTATCACTTTATTGGGCTACACTTTCTACCTTCCGCTATTCTTCCTGGGTCCTTTCATGATGTATGAAGATTATGAAAAAGGGGTAAGTGATAATAAGTCACATTTTATCGATGGTTATAATTCGTTTAGCTTCTATATTGTATGATTAGCGTTTTTGCAGAAGTGTGCCAATAGTAAGAAATTAAATGTAATTAGTACTCATATTATCAATTCCAATTAGAATCTTAAGATCCCATTTGTAATCAATTCCACTGATATAATTTTAAACATTAATTTGTTATCTGATGTCAAGTAAATTATAAAAATTATATCATAACATTCATTGAATTTAGTTTAACATTAATTTTACAAAAAAATAACATACTTTTTCTGCCGTACTCAATTCTCAAAGTTTTCTAATATGGTTTATTGAGATTATCGCAATCTATCCAGGCGGAGATAAATCATTAATTTGTTTGATATATATTCTGAAATCGCTGTAGTGATTTGTAAAAGTTAACCAACTTTCTCTGCTCTTTAGTCGTAACAATTGTTGATGATGATCAGAACTGAATACATGCTTTTCTCCTTGTCAGTTTCATTAACTTCAATAATTGAAGCTTCTCAAGTAATTCTTGACGATACTTAAAACAATTCCTCACTTTGCTGTGATAATTCTTCTGTAATCGAAAAATTGACAAATTTTCTTCAAATGTCTTGGGGTCCTTAACTTTTCTCCCTTATCATTTACAGGTGAGATTGCCATTTCAAAAATGGGGCAGACAGCGGCTTCGAAATTTAGTGTTCAACATACTGCGCTACACCTTTTGGATGATTGTTCTAGATATTTTCCTTCATTTCTTTTACATTCATGCTTTTGAATATAAATTGGATGTAAGTAAGAGTCCTGCAATCAACTCTTTTGTTCAAGCTATTGATTAAACTTTGTTCAAATTCTAGAATAGTCATGGCAACTACTGTGAAGTAAATGTTATAGTTTCAAGTTTCTTGTTCATGTAAAGCTAGAAATTTTTTCTCATGAATCAAACATAGATAATAACCTTAATAAACCGTTAGAGAATGAACATAAATAACTGTTCATTTTTATTCATTCGCAATGCGGTTCACAATGCGTAGATTCATTAAAAATATTTTTCACATATTACAGATACTACAGATATCACATATTCATTCACAATACGGAGAAACCCAAAATTTGACCCCCATTCAACAAAAATTCAGAATTACAATTTACAAATTTGAGAAAACACTACAAAACTAAATATCGAAACTAAAAAATCAATTTCAAAAGTAGAAAGCAAATAAAAATAAACATCCAAGCTAATTAAAATATTGGGAGTAAATAATTCAATATAAAAACTATCAAACTAAATATTAAAACTAGTCTATTCAATATTAAAACTATACTATTCACTATGAAAACTACGAAATTAAAGATTGGAAATGGGGAGAAAGAAATAATTTCTATTGGACTGAGTAGCTACTAGTATAAGGAAGTTGGCGAATGAAGGATCCTACAGGCTTTTTCAAATTGAGGGGAAGATATATAAAAGACGTGGAGGTGAATACTGCACTGATTATACAGACGCATCATGCGATTATATACCGAGATTAGGAAAATACAATATTGTAGTGGCTATTGGAATTGCTTAGTGGGAGCTGAAATGTGAAAATTTGGCGTATGTCACTGGTGAGACAAGTATATTTTACAGAAGCAAAAACAATCTGCAGTATCGATGAGCCTCGAATTATAATAATCAATCAATCATTTACAAAAGATAGAACAACAGACTTATGCCCAAAATCTTTCCACCTTCAATTTACAAAAATAGTTCGAATTCAGGTTATGTCATACCATCTTACTAAATCACCAATTTCCTCTTCGAAAACAAAAGCAGAACAATTTTAGCATATTGATAGCATCTCAAACATAACTTTGAACTCAACCTATGAAAAGTTGTATTCTATTTTACATTCTAAGGATCGATGGGAGACAAGTATTGTATATTTAAATTTACTTACAGCATATTGCGGTAACTTACCGCTCTTATTTGCCGATTTCATTGTAAAGGTGATTAGTGCAGTAGCTTTTTCTCCAGTCTGCAAGCAACACACAAACGAAATATGTCTATGGTTCAGCTAATAAGAGTGTAATTAAAAAAAAAAAACAGGTCTCTTTACTCATTTTGTAAAATTTAGCCGTCATGAAAAAATCTTGGTAATTTATTTTTATTCTTTATTTTAATTAATTTATAATTTATTCTTTTACATCTTGGTAATTTGGGTAAAAGTCAGCTAACTCTGGAAACTTTCATTAGTATAATTCCCTACAAGAAACCATATTATCATTGTTAGAGAAAAAATAGCTAAACTTGACGATTTCATAAAATTGCATATCAAAATGGGTATTGTACGTATCGTTTCTCCACAGCAACTGAAGGAAATGGGAGCCTGGTATCTAAATGGTGTTGTTTACTACTTGGCGTTATTCTTCTACATCAAATACTTGGCAATTTATGGATTGACCGGAACCCTGGCTAGGGCTGAGAACTACAATGCACCCCCGCCTCCTGCATGTGTGTGCTACATGTACTGCGACTCGCAGCTATGGCGATCTTTTGACATTGGCTTCTATTTATTCATGAAAAGGTGAATTGCTCAGATTGCTCTGTTTCACGATTCTCATATTTTTATATTTTTACTGGCTTTATCACTTTTGTATATTTTTTATCCTTTCGAATTAAATTCTGTATTTCTATTGAGTTATTCGTTCTATTATTTACAGAAATGATTATACTTGTAATTATTATTTATTATCCTAATTTTGAATTATAAATTTGTCTTTAAGATTGGTTTCTATTTATTATTTGCTTAACTAATTTTACTTAATACTTGTACTTTTATGTTGAGTTGCACCAACCGGCATCAACTATTTTGAATCAGCCTATCCCATTTTAGATTGTACCTGGATCAAAATTGATCTTGCTTAATGCAACCTAACATTAGAGTTCAGCAGTACTGTATTTCCTTTTGTAGAACAAGATTACTAGAGCTGAGAATAATTTGATGTCAAGATAAATTAATAAACTGTGGGCTCAATTCTAATTTCCAGTATTTAAAATATAGGTGATTCTAATCAGGTTGTTATTCTTCTTTCATTACAGATATATCTACGAGCCAGTTCTTGGAGAGAATAAGACTTTTTGTAGGAGATTATTCGCGTCTGGAGTAACATTCTGCTATGTTTTCTTATGGCATGGATTCTCTGAAAACATATTTTTATGGAGCTTATTGAATTTTATCGAACTATCTCTAGAATCTATTATGCGCTACATTTCGAAAATTTACAGGTTCCAAATCTGGGTGGTAAGCTATTCTTAAAAAATATGATCATTCATAAAGCAGTTTTTTCCAGTACTTACTCATAGAAGAGTAATGCCCGGTTTTTCAGTCGCTCAATAGACATTTTATGGATCCAATAGCACTATTGAATCAATAACCGTGTGTTTTCAAATGCAAAAAAAGTTATTGATTCAATAAGTTTATTTTTTTTATGTTTAGTTTATTGAACGACTGGAAAACCGGGCATTAGTCAAGTGGATGTGAAACTGGCAAGCTACCAGCTGGTAGGCCTAAGCCCACATAGGGCTGTTGAGCAATTGACAAACAAACGCATAGAAGAGATAGTTCAAAGATCTTCTTTCGGTGCTCATAGTTACTTATTGCGAGTTTTTGTATTGGTAGAATCTTCTTCTGTCCAGGGTTTACATAGGCCTGTTTCATAAAGCTTAGAAGTCAATGAAAAAGGAGGTTGTACGCTAGAAATTCAAGTTTATTGCATCTACACTGTCCTATTCATGTCCAGTGTGAATCCGTCTTTTTATGTTTTACGGGACTTCTAAAGTTCCATGAAACAGGCCCCTGGTACCTTAACAAAATGAACCAGCTATAATTGACTAATTTTGCAACATCGTTCTACACTATACATCTTGAAAATCATGTTTATTACTAATTGATCCCTAAAATAAATTTTAATTGTAAAATTGAACTGTTTGGATTTCAATCTGTAAACCCCTGCCAAATACTACTTCATTTATTAATGCTATAATTTTTTCTTTGCAGAACAATACTTTCTCAGAAAACAATCAGAAAAGATTGTTAGCACTTTGCTTTGCGCCATTCAGTATTTTTGGAATTCATTTCAATGCATATATGTATAGTCCAGGAGAGGGCGGAGGTGTGATCAACAGTCAGTTTTTAGAAGGTAGTTAATTCAATTAGAATACATTTATATAACTTATTGCTTCAAATTCTGATCATATTCTAAAATTGAGACTCTTAAGTATCTCTTTTTTATATTTTTAAGTTTTTTTTTCAATGGAAACACATGAAAATAAAGTTGTGTTCAAAATGTCTACTTACTGGAAGAAATCGATGTGTGTTCTTTTAGTAGGTTTCTATCTTGAAGTACGGTATCTAAATCTTGATGAATCCAGTCTGTAACCCATCAAATTAATTTCTAGAATGTTATTTCGCTGTATGATTTTTGAATATGAATTGAATTTAGAGAATAATTATTTTCTTTCAAAGAATATTACTATATTTTTTAGAATACCATCCTCAAATTCTATTTGTTGAATGAAAAATGATCAATATGTAATGGTAAATCGTAAATCTAGTGTGCAATTTAACCCTTGATGTTAGTTAGTAGTGAATCAGCGATGCTATTCAAGAGATAAATGTAAATAAGGATAACTCAATTTGAATTTCAATGTATTTAATTATAATGTTTCACCTCACATTGATATGGAATACAGTTGTTACATTACTAGGCTGAAAATTACTTGCCAGTCGAGAATGCGCAATTTTATGCACGAAGTGCATAGGTATACTTTTTTTTGAGTGCCAGAAATATGAAGAATGTGAGACTGGCAAAATTTTCGAGCCGTTTACAAAACAATACTTTTTGTTACAATTTTATTGATAGAAATTCATCAAGAAGTTTTTAAGGTGTGATTTTTTATATTGTATGTTGAATTATTTTAAAGTTATCAAGAAGTCTATAAGATATGATTTTTTATATTGTATGTTGAATTATTTTCAAATTATTAAATTTTGTTTCAGGAAATTGGTTGTTTAATTTTATATTCATGATCTTGGCGTATAATTTTTGCATAACTGCTATGGAAATATCCAGAAGAATGCAAAGAAAGCATTTAATATCAACTAAACATCACTGAAAATAAAATAAGATTAATCTCCACTGAAACACATATTTTGTAAGAAACATCACTGTCATATTTTTAAATAAATAATAGGCTTATTATAAAAATTGATATTGCTTTATTTTGACCTTCTCTTTTCCAAAGTAATGAATTCCAATTTACTGTATAATATTCCATCAAAAATATACTAAGTAGATAGCCTTTTAATAGTAGCAGCCACGAAATAGGCGGCTGAGAGATTTTGCGCTGTTGTCAGATATGGAACTGGTAAAGCGAGGGAAAGTCGAAAATTGCTTGCTCCCTATCACAAATTGCAACGTTGAGCTTCCAGTGCTGCCTTTTCCGAGCGTCGGAGTCGATCCCCCTTCATGATTTTATAGTAGTCAGCTGGCAAGACTTGACAATAGCTCAAAATGTCTCTGCTGCCTTATTTCAAGGCCGCTACTATAGTCTATAGTCCGATTCACGTCAAGAAGTCAGTATTGTTTATATGAGGAGCATTGATGCCAAGTTTCATTGAGAGAGAAAGAGAAAACTGCACCAAACGTGTTTGTTAGAACTGTGTGCGACAACAATGCACAGTGCGGCAACTATGCACAGTGCGAATAGGATAGACATCAGCAACTGCCTTGTGCTGAACAAGGATAGCAAACTCCCATTTAAGCAATGCTGACTTCTTGACGTGAATCGCACTATACTAGTCTAGTCTCCTCAAGCCAAGGTGGAAAGATTGTACAGCCTACTTGATATAGTTAAAATTCTGTAAGAGAGATAATCTACTTTTTTGTGTGTGTGGATGAATCTCTTTGAATAAAATGATCATCTAGTAAGAGCATCTAAGAGTTATCTTCCTTAATTTGTATTGGCTTCCATCGAATTTGTTAAAGTAAATTAGAACAAAGAACTATTTATTAAAATTCGGAATGACTCTTCTAAAGGGCACTGACTCTTCCTGCCTTCCATTTTTTACCTTAAGTAACTATTACTCAATTTTTTTACTAATTGAATAAATAAACTGAATAATCACTACTGTAAAGAAGTCTTACTCATAAATCTATTTCAAATCAAAATCACGTTTATTCTTCAATAAAACATAGTACATACAAATATAATTAATAGCATAATAATGCAAATTCTATAGACACAGTACTAGAAATAAGTTTTTCTTATATACGTACGGTACTGTACTACATATATTTCTGTTGACTAATTTGATCATCCAATTCTTAGTAGTGAATGCTTGTATGTTACCTCAATGTTTATTGAAATATCGAATAAAATGGCTCAAAGCTGTCTTTTCAATCACAAATTTCTATTGTTGAAAAAATTGTGTTTGTGAAAACTTTGAGTCTTTCTATTCAATATGGATACCTCAAAAACCTTCAACACTACCCAAAAAAGTTTATTGAAATCTGAATAGATTTACACACTGATCTCGTAAAACCATTTAAAGATGCAATTATTTTAAAAATCCAACAATCCCTGGGTATCGCTCTTTCGCTTATTTCATTGCACATACAATTTATGTGCACTTCAGAAGATGCATTAGTTTTCGTTTGTCTCCCTCGCATAACGTTCATTCCTTCTTTGTCAGTTTTCAACTGAACCGTGTGTTGCTCATTTTCATCAGTTCTGAGCAGTCAGCAGCAAGCTACAGTGTATAGTAGAGGTGACTGAGACAGTACATCGCAAACAGTGGCTGGCACTCCTAATTGGAGGTAATTCGGAACGTTCGTTCCTCATTTATTGCTGGGGGGGGGGGGGAAGGGAGACGCTCCCCTTTTATTTTATCTGGCGTTTGGGGGAGAGCAACAAAAAGAAAGAACGGATGAAGAGAGAGAGAGAGAGAGATACAAAATATTCTGGAGGCGCTCGACATGCATGCTACAAAACGTAATTGTTATTAGTATTGCCATTTTAATTTGAAATCCAGGGTGATGCAATGCACAGCACAGGTGTCGGTAAGAATGGAAACATAAGGGTTGGATGTTGAGACACACTTATGACAGTTAGGCCTACATTAGAAACACATCTCTGTAACGAATACGGTATATAACTATATATAAAGCTCATTGCAGAAGGGTAGCCTACTATAATGTGTTGAGCTTAGATAAGCGTGTCATATTCTGCATACCGTTTCTACAGCATGAATCCGTTAATTAGCGACTTGCAGTCGAGTACCCTACCTTTCCCCCTCACCCCCTTAGCAACTTGACATTAATTAGGGATTAAATTATTGTTTGCTTATCGTTCACGCATCTCAGGCTTGATCAAATTAAGATTGAAATTGTGTCCTGAATTATAGAACTGATGACAAAGTTTTAATAATGTGTGATGAAGATCAACTGTGTAACTTTCATTTCAGACAGATTTGCTCTTGTTTCTTCACTCGCATGTGAAGGAAATTGTTGCACATGATTGATTGTATCAAAATTATTCAGAGGCAATTTATGTTTCAACTTCATAAAAGTGATGAATTTTTTGGTATGAGGTCATACAGTAGGCTATATAATTGGACACATGCATGACGATATTGACTTATCTATTTCAATATTTTGATATTCAACTTGAACAATTAAATAGAAAAATACCGTCAAAGTTTCCATAATAAGATATATATTTTTATAATATAGGTACTATATTAGTCTACCATATATTAATACACCACAATATTCTTTAGTCTTCCATATTAAGAATATTAAAATTGAATGAATAATAATTTTTCTTGGCCAGATATGATGATTAGAGTAGATGATAGTGCCTACATTTCAGGTGGATTTCGAACCTTCAGGAAGTGATTCTATTTTGAAAACACATAAATGAAAGATTATGTTGCTGGATCACCCGATATAATGAAGCGGTCACCCGTCCAACGGGGGTTCCTTGCGCTTTTCACTTCATTATCACATTTAATCTTCTAGTGATTGTGAATATAGCAACAAACATTCCCCTGTTACTTTACTAAAAACAAAACAAACATCAACTTCTCAATATTGTATTGATTTATTTATTATTGTGCTACTAGGTCTTGACGGCAGACCCATTGCATATATACAACAATCATATAATTAACAATTAAAAAATAAATCTAATAATATTTTGAATATTTCTTGTGGACTTCTATTAATAATTGTCATATAGGTTGTCTCCAAATGTTCATTCTAGAATGCCGTTAGCTATTACGTGAAGATCTTCAACTTCTTTTAGGTAGAAAAAGAAAATAACAAAAAGGATATTGTATTTTGAGAAGGCTTGAAGTTTCAATCTCATTCCATTCAGGAAGTTGAGAAAAATAAGCTTATGAGTTCGAAAAAGTTTCGGAATAACCAGACAAGACTTGGATGCAGCAGGGTAATTTTTTAATGGACTCAAATTTATACGGCGTCAATTCTTACTTGAACGCTCAATATAATCACTCCTAATTTCTTCATCTTTTTTATTTGTATCAGTGTTCGATCCAATATCGCACTTCTTTGGCGTCAAGTTTCTTATAATCTTCTGAAATTAGTTTGATAAGAAGTAAGTTTGAGAAGATTTTTAATCCTTTCTCACCCGTTACAGTTTTAATCTTGTTAGGAGTTATTTCGAAAGTTGCCATGGATGAGGGAGGACTGTCATCCGAGAAATCAAAGTCCTGTCCCGTTTTTTTCATTTCTTCTCATTCAAAGTTATATTAAAGAGGATATTGCTTTTCCTTCGCATCTCCACAGACTTGGAAGGTAACACAATCTTACGGTTCGCATTATTCATTTCAGCCCCTGAGTGGGGCTTCACCGATATTAAAACGAAAAATCACAAAAGAAATATAAATGATTATGAATAAGTTACAGATGGGTGGATTCCTGATTCAATAAAATAATTCGCATCTGTTGCAAAATTCTCATAAGAAAAGTATAGCATGATTATTTTAAATTGTCAGAAAACAGCTGATTTAACGTCAGTAAACTAGCGTACATCAATCAGCTGTTTTCTGACAATTTAAAATAATCCTGCTATATCTATCATTTGTTTGTAACAGAAACATTCTCAATTAAGAAAAAAATAATCAATAATGCCTGCCTTTACCTACTTTTTAATAATATTGTAATGTATAATATATTTCGTGCATCTAGTCTATCTTATAAAACATTTTTAAATCATTAAAAGATTGGCGTTGAAAAATTATTGTTCATGCAAATAAGACAAATAAAATTATCACTATGAACCGACTTTTTCTCTACTTAGTTCTTTCCTACTTCATTCGTCTAGTAAGTTTCGAAAGTATAAATTTGATTGCAGCTAGAAAACTAAGAAATAGTGCGGTGGAAGTTTGATTGTGACTGGAGCTCTTTTGCTCAATTGTCGGTAAACCTCTGGGGGAAACCGTCTGTGTTTGTTTTTGTAGAAAACGTAGAAGAATTCCTCAAGTTTTGTTAGGAACTGGCAAAAAAGAAAGCCTCTCACACACACTAGCAGGTGATTGATCGTCCGTTCACGTAGGCACCAGCAATAGACTTACGAAAGTTTTGCGTGGATGAACAGTTGACCGCTGCTGCATAGTGAATGATTGGGATTCTGGGATTTTAAGACATGATAGTAGGCACTTTTAATTAATTGTATTAGAGGTCATGCTCAATATAATTGTATAATCAGAATTGAAATTCGGGGGTGAAACATCCTGAGCTGTGTGAAAATAATCGATTTAATAATATTATTCTGATTATATCTTCTGATTTTTCTAGAAAGTGCAACTTGATGATCAAGTAGTAGTCGATGTATTTTATCCAGATTATTAATTTTTTTAATGGTAGGGAATAATATCTCAGGACAGGAAGCAAAATATCAATAATTTGAAAGATCCAGAATAAGGGCAATATATATAATAAATCATTTCAAAAAATAAAAATTGAATAAAGATGATTTGATTGAATATATGTGGTGATGCGTTATGAGTTAGTTTGTAAGGGTTTCTATGAGATTGTATTAACTTCTAATAAGATCTCAAATTGGAGTCAACCAATCAATTTAATCTAATACCGTACTGCTGCAATTGCATTTCTATAATAATACTTTAAATATGCACACTCATTGTTGAAGAATAGATGAGTAAACTAAGAATATTGTAGAAAAAAAGTTTCAAATATTAGGATGATTAATCATTAATATTCATTGGTTTGGTTTATGGTGTTGGAAAATTGATACAGGAAATGGGAAAAAGTGATCAATAATCAATTACTGATGGCAGAAATTACAACAATAGCGTAGTACAGGGTTAGAGAAGGGTGTGAAAGAGTTGTAATAGATCATTGTAATTTTCAGCAAAGTTAATTAAGATAAAGATTGATCGAACTCTGCCTCCATTTGAAGCATGTGACGAATTATTCATGATGTATATCCCTCATCCATGGGTCTTCACTTTGTGATCTTATTCTATGTATTTTAACTCCGTAGGGAATTATTTGATTCTTCTTTTGATGAAGAAAGGGGTGGAAAATAGGAAGTAGAAATTCCCAACGGTACTTGACAGTTGTGTCACGAACTTCTGATGATACTTACAAAATAAATACTCGTAACAAACTTCCTAAGGCTAGGCGTACACCGGTTAGTCAAGACAAGACAAGACGACATTAGTCACGTTTAGTCACAGTAATTCACATAGCTGCTTATGAAGCAGCACACACCGATGCAATGACTAATCGGTGTGTGTTGCTTCACAAGCAACTATGTGAAGTACTGTGACTAAACGTGACTAATTTCGTCTTGGTCTTGTCTTGACTAACCGGTGTACGCCTAGCCTAAGAGTTACTTAAAACAATGAATACAGAAATTACAAAAATTTATTAAATAAATGAATAGAAAAATTCAATCAGAGTATACAGTATTGAAATTCCTTTTATTATTAAAATGTATATACAATTACATACAATCTTTTGACACGACATTCTGGGGCCTGTTTCATAAAATTTTATAATTCATGTAATACAGGGGAAGACGGACTCACACGAGACTTACACTGTACAGCATGCTATATTCATATGTGTTGGTGCGCGTCCGACTTTTTCTGTTATACACAGGACTTCCTTATTTTTATGCAACACGCCCCAGGTATTTGAAAAAGACGAGTTGCTTTTTTGCTTTAGCTGTTTACCGATCTTTCGTGGAGTGAGGTGCAGGGTCTTGAAGACATTGAATGTCAACGTGAAGTATAAGCGGCAGAGTGTGGGGTAGTGGTCTAGTAAGTGTCTCAGAAGATGAAGTGCATGTGTATGAAACACCGCCTCTGCCCCAACTAGATACCCGCAACAAAGAAATGCGCTATTATGGAAGGTGTCACCGACTTGAGGTGCACTGTACCAACTTTAATTACAGTCAACGCCAGACACACAAAAGCGCCAGCCCTTGAGTAATATCTTGCACCTTTTATCCGTTTTATCAGAATCGCTTACGAGATGAGCTGCCTGGAAATCTTTAGAAAGGCCACGCATGTTCTAACTCAAGGTGTATGGAGTGAATACTTATTTAAATACAGTATTTAATACTCTTAACACTCTGATTTCAACCCACATAAACACTCAAGTAATTTATTGTTATTCCCTTCATTTTCCAACTACAGTAGGTTTTTGAAAAATAAGCATATCTGTCTTGAAGAAATGCATAAATTCTATATCAAAACATTATTTGTA
Organism: Laodelphax striatellus; assembly: GCA_017141395.1. Lineage (NCBI taxonomy): Eukaryota > Metazoa > Arthropoda > Insecta > Hemiptera > Delphacidae > Laodelphax > Laodelphax striatellus. The sequence continues at coordinate 32,779,376 of CM029534.1, read as the reverse complement.
CATTATTTTTACATTAAAATGTATTTTGAAAAATTCACATTATTACATTTATTAATTTTTACATTAAAATGTATCTTGAAAAATTTTATTGTAATATTAGTTTTTCAATGATTCGCTTTAAATGAATCAAATCATTGATTAGGCTATATGCTTAGATGAATCTGCGTATCTAAATATTCATTTTTCCCATATTATGATTATGATAAGAGCAATAATATCAATAGAAAATTCTCAATTGCTTTATTAATAAGAATGATTTTTTAAATTGATTGTGCTATTCGATAATCCAACCAAGATTATATAATAACCAACCTTTTAAAGTCAAGTTCACCTTAAAACAAGTAAATTATTAGATGTACCGTAATAATCAAGTAATCACGGTTGACGTTTTCACCTTAAAAATGGAACAAAGGATTCGCACACATATATAGGCTACCTATAAAACAAGAATAACATTGGTTTTATGCGAATTTTTTGAATGTTTTTTATCAGGATGATCAACAATTACCATTTCGTACGAAATTTGTTTAAAAAAGGCCAGCTTTTACTTCCTCTTTCCATGATAACATCTCTCTTTGAATTAAAGCAATCCTATCTTTGATGGTTCTTCTTCTACCACACTTTGAGAAGCTCCAAAATTTCTATCCTCAGATCCTTCTGCGTTCAGTAATTTTATTATGACTTGATTACGACTGTGGTCTGTATTTTTAATGTTTGTATGTATTATGAGCTTGTATTTCAGCATAATTATATGCAAATCAGGTAGATTCGGCTTATCTCTGATTAGGTTTGTTATGACGTAATCAATTAAGACTAGGATGTCTAGCTATTTCATGATCTCTCTAGAAATTTACTTTTTCAACTTGTTTTTTCAAGCATCACACTTTCTGTCTCTTTCCGGTCATTATCATTCTCTTTCTATCTTAATTTTGGTGCTAGAAGGCAAGATTTGTGATAGACATGAGAACCACTAACGACTGATGAACGAGTGTAGATATACAGGAAAATATAGTATGGCAAACTTCTATGAGATTATCATGTTGTTCAATGTTGATGCTCTGATCAGTGTTCTGATAAAGAACATACTTTCCATTATAATTTACGTTGGAATAAACTCGGGCTCATGTGGATTATGTTCAAGGCTCTACGATATTTAACGTAAGATTTTAGATTAGAAACAAAAACTGAAAATGAGAATGAAAATCCTAAATGAAACGGACCTTTTATTAAACTTGTTCCACATTTTGTGGATTTTAATAATAGAATGTAGATTTTTTCAAAAATAGAGGAGCCATCTGAAACATTATTAAACTATTGTGACTACAGGCTTGTAGCCTAGTAGCCTACCATGTTCGTGTATAAGCTCTCATCACTTTTATTACAACTTAATTTGAATAAACTTTGCCATTGATAAAAGTATAGTAGTTATAATAATAGTAGATAACAAGGAATTACAACAAATTTGCCAGTAGATAAGCTGAAGTTTTTATTTTCATTTTTTTCGAAGATGATTATGAAAATAGGTGTGCTTTTATTATTTGATAATAATGACAATCATGCTGTTATGTTATTGATATTGATCACTTTGTTCAGTAGGCATTTGTTCTTTTGCAATGAACGAAAAAATTATTTCTTATAATGAGTAGGCTACTACAGTGATTAAAAATATCTTGAAATCTTTGCTGGCTAAGCTAAGGCGCTGGGACTGGAAATGAACTTTGAATATGAGGACTTTAAACTTAAACTATTATCTTACAGTTCTGAATTTTTGGATCCATAACGAACTGCGAAGTTGACACTATTGTTTCAACACTAGAATTCATGTTATTTACAGTAAAATTTGACTGCATGTCGTGAATTCTAGTGTTGAAACAGTAGTATTATCTTACACTAACCAAATAGAATTATCTCTGTCATTATTACTTTTATGCGTACTATGCTTAATAATAATTCAAGTTTAAAGTCATCATTCTCATATTCAAAGTCTTTTACCAATCTTATTCGAACTTGAAGAGGAAAATAGGTAAAGTGGTTTAAATGAAATTCAACTCTTTTCTCGAAATATCTGTGGTACCGTAACGTGGTTTACAACCGCACGTTTAGGTTGGTGACCATTTGTTATTTTGATGACCGAGATCTCGAAGGTAATTGCTGGGGCCATGAAGAGGATGATATCCACGATCCACTTCCACTGAGCTAGCATTCGGCCCACCATCACACAAGAGAACAGTTTCCGTTTCATTGCGAATTAGTGTGTGATTTAGAGAATTTTGAGGGAAGCTCGAGAATTGGATTGCGCATAAAAGTAATTAATTGCTAGGGATATTGAAGAGAGAAAGCTAGATTGCAGAAAAAGGTGGGAAAGTGGCAGGGCAGTGGCAGCGCTGAAGCACAGAAACTGAGAAGTGATACTTCCACGCTAATTTATAAAGCTTTACCCTGAACGGCCATATTGCTTTTAAACTAATTAAAGAGTTAATGAATTCAGATCCATTTCGTGCGATATCATATCGTCCTTTATCTCACTAAGTGGCTGACGATTTGTTGTCCCCCTTCTGCTATTTTCTGACTTTTTCTTCCCTTTCCTCTGCTTCTTTGCACCAAATGAACTCAAAATTCTTGATTTTTTATCGAAATCATAATAGTTTTTCATCATAAATAATTTACGAATAGACGTCAAGCAGAGATAATTCAGAGTTACCTCTCCTTTTATTCTGTGCTACAACTTCATCTCTGATCGGAACAATTTTAGTATCACACTATTTATTTAATTTTTTAATTTAATCTTTCAAGTACCGTATACAAGATGGAATTATAAGATAACAAGACGATAAAAGCTAATGATATTTTCATTTCTGTTCTCAACAAAATAATTGGTGTGATACAAGAAGAGTATAGGGCCTATTATATTTCATTCCATAAATTTTGACCGCAAGCTTTGGGGGGTCCGATCTCACAAGCTGGCAAATTATCTATCGATAAACTGAAAAAAGTAGAATAATAATATGCAAATAGATAAAATAACTGAGATCACTACACGATTTGCTTTCCACTATTGCACAGTTACCATAATAAAGACTCCATGATATATATGCCTAATATTGTAAATGAAAAGTGCAATTTTAGTAATAAAGTGATGATAGTTTAGTATTTGTTAATGGTGACAATGCAAATATTCTCAGTTTTGTTGATTTAGTTTAGTATTTATTAATGGTGACAATGCAAATAATCTCAGTTTTGTTGATTTAGCCAAGTACCTATTAGAAGAAGAAAATTGGATAAAGAGCCAAGTTGGAAAAGAAGATTTAACAACAGTGAAATCGGTGTTCAATGCTGATAAGAGTAGTACAGAAAATATTAATTTATCGGAAAACTTGCTTACTGACCTTACTTTTTCATCCATATCTGTCTAATAGTAACTCGATTACTTGCTGCCAACTTTATAATTAGCAATAACCGGAGTGGAGCGCTTTTGTTTATTACGCAAGCTAATCGTATTAAGGCTAGGGCGCCCAACCCCTGAGAACTGTACAATGCATTAACAAAATCACTGCATAATTCAAATTTCTTCAACCCCATCAAGAACTTGTGTAAAATCTTACACTCTGCCTTTCTTGCATACTCACTCGTTGTCTCAAACCTTTTAAAACTTGGCTCCATCTTTGGATCAGTAATCTAATTTGTGACAATTCTTGACTGTTATCAAAATAGATCAGGGCTTCCCTCACCAGCTTTCCAGCAATTTCGTATAGGCCCTTCTTGATTCATTTGTGTCAATATCTTATTTTCGTGTAATTGAATCAATTCAATTTTATCTTGTCACATAAATTTCGGCTTCCAGATTAATTAATTGAAAAGACAACGCTGAATCTCCAAATATCTTCTAGGTCAGAGCCTCTCAGATTTTAGTATGTTTTCCCATGTGGGACGATTAGAAAAATAATGCAACAATCCTGTTTTCGTAATAATAACTTTTTATTTTACACTGATAGAGTATACATTTGCCAATCTATCTTGTAAAGGATAGAGTTCTTCATCTGTAACTATTTTTTGTGTAGTAGTGAAGGTAATATTGTATAGTAGCCTAGTTATCCACATTGAAGAGAAATACTCGACGTTGTCATAGCCACAAATTTATTAAAGTTTCTAGATACCGGTTTCGGTTGTTACACAATTATCAGTCCCTGATAAATAATCAGAGATTGATGAACTGCGGTTTCGAGTGATTGATAACGGTGTAGAAACCGATATCTAGATAGCCTATTTTTTTAAATTTGTGATTATGACAACTTCGCGTCTTTTTCTTTAATACCTTTCATCTGTGCTACGACTAATCAACAGCTACTGTTCAATGTCGAACTATGAGTTACGTGAATGGAGTTATTGATTGGCTGCCTCTCGTACATATTCCCCAAATAATTTTCCATTGTTGATAGTAAATATTTTGCAAACGGACAAGGCATTGGATGTAAGCCAGGCCTGATGAGAGAATGTGCAAGTGGACAATGGACTTGCATGCATCATATCCAGCATCCAGCCTGCCAGTGGAACGGCCATCATTGTCCGGCAATTATTTCTTGATTTATGCCGCCAATTTATTGCCTCAAATGCAACGCGTCCCCCTCTCCACCCCCACCCACCACTAACGACTCGGATCAAATATCAATCGCCCTCCATCAACAACCTCACCAACCGCCTTTTCACTCATCTCCAGTTTCCCTCAAACTGACTGGATAGGTGGTGTATGCTGGAATGAAAACCTCTCATATTGATTTGAATTAATCTATAATACTAAATTTCTATTGTTGTTGCATGAAAATAATTTTAAATAATAAAAATAGCAAATTTGCATTGTAATTTCAAGTAAAAAGAAAATTATACCTAGTCTCCCTCAAATTGAATGGATAGTGAAATGGATAATTATACCCATTCTTGAAGGTTTGAATAAAACCACAACAACAATTTCCCAAAGTTGCAGGTAGTCTACCAATAATTTATTTCTCCTTCTACTTGAAATAGTTATCGAGAAGAAGGAGTCATCGGACGAAATAAATGCAGAGAAAAAATAATAATATAATGAAAAAACAATTAACATTATTACGTATTGCTGTTGGGGTTGACAAGAGACATAGAGAGATTTACATAGGTGAAGATTAGCTCTTTTATTCGACGTAGTTCATCATTCGATAAATAGTAGGTCATTGAATATAGGCTACTATAGCTCATTGAGTAAATCTGTCGTTGAGCGTGTATGAAATCAAGTAATACTTCCATACAAGATTGAGAAAATTGAATTTAAAACTCAATGCATACATCCTGTCAAAGAATTACTTGGATAAAAAACAATAAAAAATTCGGAGTATAAATTTTTTAGTTTAAATAGAATGATAAACTCCGTTCAACTTCTGCAGACCGGGAATGAAGTTAGTCGTTCGTCCGTCACTATTATAAAGATCACTGATTGCGTACTGCGTGAGAATAAAGTGCCTAACAAAAAACGAATCTAAATCAGCCCTTATTTGGCGGGCTAAGAGACAGCCGCGCAGATACAGAGCTCGCTATACACGATAAAGGAGAGAAAGGTGACACCGGCATTAGAATTTAAGGAGCTTCATTCCCTCACGGGATTCGCAACGTGAAATCTCTTCTACTCTAGATAAACGTCTAACCTAACAGCCGCACTTTCCTACGGACAATACTACGGCGTCTGAAGCGGGAAATTGTTGTCGAATCCAATCCACTAGCAAACCTTGTATTTCGTAATTGGATTGTCTTACTCTACGATTCTAATCTACATAAAACTATTAGTTTCTAGATTTGAGTATGAGGAATCTTCTTCAAGACTATTGTAAGGAGTAGAAAGAGTGGATATGGGAATGCAGGATTCCTTTGAAGGAGTTGACGTTGAACGCAGGGTCACGTTGAATAACACAACCGAGCGTTTCGTAAATAGTTACATGATGTAGAACTCTTGATCTAGAGTAGTACAGTACTCTTCTCTAGATGTAGTAGTGAATGTAGAGTTCTAAATGTAGAACTCTTCTAGTAATATGGAGGATTACTGTATAGCTTTTAATTTTTCAATTCCTCTATGATTTCATAGAAGTTTAAACAGTACTTCGTGATTGTTCCAGTATCTAATCGCTAGATTAGATAAGAGATGTGTTCCTGCTAGTGTCCCTTACCAGTTTGAGGCCTTTTTTTGCGGAATGGTTTTCCGCTTTCCAATAGTTCGGAACCCACCTAAAAGCTGCTGGCCCATTCCCATTACCAAGAGTTTACTTGATGAATACAGCAAAAAGGAAGAATTAAGTAAGTCATCAATTTCAATTATTTGATGCAGTATTCACAATCTTGGTTGATCGGGAATCGTCATGTAGGCTTCTTCAAACCGACAGAATACGATTGTTGTGATTGTGATTGCACTGACTACTTTCAGATCCCAAACCAATATGAATGCTAAAGTTCAATCATTCCATAATTCAAATCTATTACTTATTTGAAAATAAAATTCTTTCATTATTTATGCCATGCACAGATGCAACGCTGAGATAATTCTGGCTGAAAGCAATTCAAAATTTAAAGATGATCAGTACATTCACAATAGTAAGGTAGAAATGTACAGGAATAGTTCTGGAGAATGACATTGAAAAATGTGAATAGTTCTTGGGTGAATTACTGGACACGATTCTAGTAGTCAAGCTTCAGCCCTCAGCGTATATCACTTCAAGCCCAGTAATCGACAGTCGTTAAAGTGTTGGAATGGCTGAATGTGCCTTCACTGTTATTTAACTCAACGTGCAATAATTTATAGCCATGTTTCAAAATCTAAGGATCGGTAACTTATCATGTCTTCACATTTAACATGGGTGTAAGGATGGTACTTTGGAAGTCAAGTACCTGTACACCTCTGCAGACAGTAGTGATGTTCAATATGATTAAAATGGTGTCTTGCTTGATGTACTTCCACAGTTACCTTTCATCTTTCTAATAAATTCTTAATGTATAATGTATATTACAACTACTGATAGTGAGTCTTGTCACTCCTTAAATCAATTTCTTAGATACTAATACTCATCGATAAATTTATATTGGTATGTCGTTTGAAAGTGAAATATAACTTAAAACCTAGGCATGAACGAAATTGTTTGATTTTCATTGAACATCATAACGTCATAGAATTTATGCAAAAGTTTAAAACAAACTGATTTTAAGCTAGATTTTTATTGTGATTGGGAATCATTGAAATATTTTTCCACTGGTCTCAAAAGTAGTGCTCAAAATACGTCTATCTCTGACGAATAATATTAATGGATTAGATATTATTCGAATGAGGTAAAAATTCTTTGCTGACAATTCTATCTTAAATCCACTTCAACTGATCAAGATTGGGTGAGATTCATTTATTTATTTACTTACAACTTACTATTTTGAGATGTACAACTTACTATGAAAAGATTTTTTCTAGTTCACCTCGTTGCTTAGTTCATTCTGATGTTAATCTACCTGAATGCCACCAGCATACCAGAGAGATAGCCTAAACGTCAGCGATTAAAAAAACTCAAATGTTGAATATCATATACTGGAAGTGAAAGAGATCTAAATTGAAACACTATTATGATATTGGCAATATCATTTATAGTGGTCTATTTTACCATGAAATTCCACAACGTCAACAAAAATTCTACAAATACGTTTGAAGGAGATCTGATTGCAACGGGACCTGGAACCATCTACGGCAGATGCTCTGGCCCGACTTATCCCTGCTAAAAGGGTAACCATTTTCGGTAGAGTGAGTAGATTCCAATTTCATAATAATATTATCTTGAGGGTAAATCTTGTCCATGTTTATCAGTCTTGTTGTTTTTATAATTTTAATTTTTTTAGAATTCTTTATTATAATAAACTTGATCATTCTTTACAAATTTTTGAAATTTGATGTGTGAATTTGTAATTTTAGGAGTTTGCATGTGATGTCAGGGAATCATTTATATTCTTGATGATCAATTGAATACTGGAAAGCGCTGATGTGAAAATAGGTTCAAGTACCGCTTATGTTATGGAAAACCAAAGTAGTTTTTAGATGCTGGAGCACTTTCAGGACACGTGTGTAGAACGCAAACAATAATACTGACTGAGCTGAAAATCAAATGCAAGGGTGTAACGGTTCAAAGGTCGGAACTTCCAAGTGAAAACCCCCTTTTTCATTTTTCGTCCATATCACAGTTGATTCTGTAATTGGCCGATACCAGTTTGAAAGAGGGAAATCGTTTTTGAAATAGATTTCGAAGCGGCATCCTGAGTCGATTATTGGTGCTCGTTGAACTTTTGCCGTTCTTTTTCGAGAACGAGTTTGAGGTTAGAACGCCCACTGGACCGCGACTGATAGGGGATGAATATCGAGCTGCCGAATTTGAGCGGCGTATCAATTAGCGAAACTTAACTTGGGCCAGATTAGCGCAGCTTCAGCAAAGCTTTTAATGAAAACCGGTCCAGAGTGAGCGTGGAAAACTGCGATCCGTATCAAGCGAGCCCCCTGCACGCTAGAAAATGGCCAACTTTCTCATTGCCACGACGCAGAGCCCCGAATCCAATCATTTACTTATTCCGCGCCGCCGTTCTCGGCTGCTGAGCGCCACTCGCCTAGGCTCCCATCACTATCATCAGCAACCCTCATGCCAGCGCAATTCTTAAATCGAAAAAATCAAACGACAAAATTAGTCCGATCAACGCTAACTGCCAATTTATTGGAGTTGGTTTGCTGCTAGCTGCTGCCAAAAACTCTTTCATCTGTGTCATTTGAAAGTTTCATTCCATCTCTTGATAATTCATCATCCAGTTATGTAAAGTGAAATAAAAGAATGAAGTGGAAGCGACAATGAATTATTGTTGTTGAGAGAGTTCTGAGTAGTATCTCTCATGAAAACTGTGAAAGGCTTATTGATTTTTTCAAACGTTTTTTCAACTGAAATTCAAATTAGCAAAGCAAATAGCATAGAATTAATGTAAGAATACGTGGATATTCAAAGATTGGCCAAACTTTTCTTTGCTTGAACCTGATTAGATCTATCAATTGGAAAGAAGACATGGAAATTCAATGATTGGCCAATGTTTTATTTTATTTGCTTGAACCTGCTCAGATCTATCAATTAAATTAATTAATATTCAGATGAATAAATTCATATTCGATCTGCTCTTTTCTTCCAGAGTAGGTCTATAACTGTTATTATCTATTCTCAAGATATGGAACTACATTCCAGGATACTTTATTATCTCTCTTTCTCTCGTTAAACTATAACACTCTTGGCGTCTTCAATGAATTTCAAATCGTTCAGAAGAAACCATCTTCTTCTTCACAGTTCATAAAATTCATGTCAAGATTCATGTCCATCCAAATACTTGGATGAAAAAAAATCAATTACCAATTACGGTATAATGTTAAATTCACAAGGAATCGTAATGGATTGAACTGATCTATTGCCATGAACAAGGTATTATAAAAATAGTAAGATATAGTAATATACATTTAGTTTCTAGTAGGTAATATACCTCACATTTTAGAGATCAAAAACATTTTGAGCTCAATCCTTTTACCGGAGATAGCAAAGAATTGGTGTAGTAAAGTAAATATCTCCAGTCCTTTTCATAGCAGCCTTTTCGTGGATTCAGTATATATGACGTGGTTTCACGCACTTTCAGCGAACGTGTTCGAAAGTATTCTATCGAGTGAAGCGGTGCGTAGAAATAAATCATAAATAATGTGTACGACTCGAATAATTCAGTCCTAATCTCGGTGTGAAGGAGACTTTAGCCCCGCACCGCAGCCGGAAGCACTATTCGACGTGACATGATTTTTGCTGTAGCGCGAGAGGCAGTACAAGTTGGGGCCAAAACTTTTAAATTGCTCGAACGTGTGCCGGTGGAGAACCGTTTTAAAATACTTCCGCACCGCCAAATAAAACGGAAGTGGGCGAACTTTGCGTCGAACGGATTTCAATATAATATTTCATAGCGAACCCGTAACAGCTCCCACTAGTGGCCAACTACAAGAATTGATTCCCAACTTGAAATGTTTCCCAGACTTGGATTCGACAGCCGTCAGGAAACCGTAACATTTCTCTGTGCCACAACTCGAAAATAAACTCAACGTCCAAACATTTCCTTCAACTTCCGTCTATGATAGAGCAAATAATATACGAGTGCTTCAACTCGAGTAAATGTTGTGAACGTGGTCGTATACTTGCTAGCAACTTGGTCATATAGTTCAAAACTTGGAAGTAGTATAATGTACGTACTGTACTATTATGGAGAAATATATAAGTGGTTTATTCTTCTTCCCAATATATTATGTATGTGGTTCAACTTTAAATTCTAAGCCCCTGCGCCCACTAAGCAACTGCTATCTGATTTCAGTCAGCAACCCAGCGTTGCCAGTTGACTTTGGCTGATAGGTTAGATTACCCGATTACCCGAAAAACAGCCAAATGTCATCTGGCAACATCGGGTTGCTGACTGATATCAGATAGCAGTTGCGAAGTGGGCACAGAGGCTTACTGTTCCAGTTGTGCAACTTTATATAAAAACTTCGAGTTTGTTTTAGTATCATTATTTTGAAAATAATTTTGAACTAACTCGTTCATTTTTTAGAGTTTTGAATGGAAATATTGATGTGCCGTACTTCAGATTTTCATTCATGGGTACAATAATTTATATCAGATAAAAGTTCATGTTATTAGGTATGATGATTTTAATTATTGTGATCACCGATGATTAGAGACTCACTGTAAGTACGACATAAAACGCATCGTTTGAAAGAAAATATGATTTTAAAAAAAATATGTAAGTCGAGTTATAAAGCTATGGAGTTATAAGATGAGAATGTCAATGACTAAACGTGGACTAAATGATAGGAGATATATCTATGTTCAATTCTTTATTTATGAATTGAAATCAAGAAAATTAAAAAAGAAAATACAAAATATTTATTTTATCTCCATGATTTTTCCTTTGACATTTTATAAATTTCAATCAATACACAGTAATTAATCCTGTGAAACCCCTTTTTTGCATCCGACTCCCTCCAGCGGTCGACAACTGTATCTTGTGTGTTGGACTGTTATTGAAACTCTTACAGAGATTTTTACAAGTTTCTACTTATTACTCAACCGATAATGAATTTTATAATCATTAAAAATGTTTTGATTCTAGGAACCTGGAATAGTTTCTCTTGTTTTTATTAATTTTTAGCAAGCTATTGTTATGTTTCTATGTGAATTTGTTGTATCTTCTGTCTTGAGAATAAACTCAAACTGTTTTTCCATTTTTCAGTCTTCTATCTTTTCAGGCATCTGGAAAAGCAGCGTCCTTACCGCCAATACCAGCGCAATATTGATGTTCGCTTTCCAACACTATCTTTGATATGATCAGCAAAAAAATCGTATACCAAGATTGATTATTGATTCAAAAATAAACAATTATTCTCTAAATAATAATCATTTTAGTTAAAAACACAAAAACGTGGCCAAATTGAAAATCCAAATTCTAAGTATGGGACTCTTGAATGATGATGTATTAGTACATGGATGTAATAGATTCATAGATTATTGAATTTAAATATGAAAGCACAAAACACGATGTTAATAATGCAGCCTGTTCGTTTATGAATGGATTATAATGGCGATATTTTTGAACAACCTTGATGGTGATGGTGGCGGCACGACCAAAAGGATGTGTAAGTAATGCTTTAGAATACACACTCACTAAATAACCGAGCAGTATTCTGTATTCAAAATGGTGGTGCTGGGCTAGTAATTACGGCGATATAATCTTTATGTGGCCCACAAACAATGGGAAATTATCTCTTGTATGTTTGTCGCATAGGTCAGTGAATTGCTTTAAAGCTCTCTCTTAGAACTCTGTCAAGTCATTCTTATTTATTGCGGGCTTCCAGTGCTAATTCTCTACCCGGAATGTACAGATGTGTAATTAAAATTTGAATTGGAGAAATAATAGCAACTCTCGAAACAAATAGAGCTGTTTGTTATTCTTTAAAAAGAATCCATTATTGAAAACATATTCATATCTAAATATTTTTCTTGATGAAATTAACCAATACATTAACAAAAAATTGATTTGAACAAATGTACAAGTTCAAATCATAGTTACTGATTCAAGTTACTAAGGCTAAGTTACATAGTTACTAATATTCAGTTATATAGAACAAATATTCAGTTATAGTTATAGTTCATATTCAGTTCATCATAGAATGTATTCTAGAATCCGTGCTTGCCATAGAAAAATCTAATTATTGAAAAAATCTAAAAATTTCCCAATATGAAAGTTTTCAAAAGTTTTAATAAACCATAATAATTAGATGCGAATATTTATTTCTGAATGAAAATAGATTCTTCTTTTAGTCTCTGGAATTATTTTGTGAAGAAAAAGATTTAATTAGATTGCAAGCTACATAAAGCTATGTAGAGCTTGGTATCTGAAGGTTGGTAAATTTAATGATTGGGATTAGTTGGCTGTTTTCTTTGCTTTTCAATACCTTATGTAGGCAAGTTAGATCATATATACCAGTTATTGAATGTTAAGATAAGTCTCTAAAACTGAAAAATCATAAATCACTATGACCATAACAAAATAAATCATGGAGTGAATTCGGTTCTTGGTTAAAAATATTCAGATTACTCGAAGATTAGTGGAAATGAGTTAATTATAAATACAGTATAAGTAATGACGAAGAAAGTACTGTATTTAAAAATCTGCAACCGAATAAGATAGAAGCCACAAAATATCCATTTGCTGATGATAGTCTATAGAGAAAAGGAGAATTAATGTTTTGTTGTGAGCAAACAGCAATCCGGCTGTTAATTAGTGAGCTGGAGCAAAATCCTCCTACTTAATTATACTCGGCCCTCTGCTTCAGACAAAATGCCCTGTATGAAGAAGGTGTGTAATGATTAATTCATCCAAAGCAAGAGGTTAAATTAAAACAATGTAAGCATTTTTAATATCCCTGGAATTGAGTTGGAAATAAAATTCAGTAGATAATCTATTTGGAGTTGAATAATTGATATTCAGTGGACCACCATTTTTGCGTGATGAAGATTGAATTATTTATTGAGTGTTATTAATAAATTTAAATAAATGAGGTGGCTGCCTACGGCAGGCGTCAACATTAGTAGACAGACTTTGCTAGTAATTACTTTAAGACAAGATTACTAGACATTACTTTGTCTAGAAATCTTGGGCAGGCGTAGCATTTGAAAACTCATCATTAGAACTTCTCGGGTAATCAATAATTCATAAAATGTGTATAATAGAGAGCATACAACCAATATTAATGTCATTTTCTTATAAATTCTATTTACTCAGTTGTTAGGTTGAATTCTCAATGCTGTGATTATTTGTGGCAGCAATATCTTGAGACGAGATTTGAGGAATCATTTCCTGGGTGTATTGATGCTGAATAATTATTACACTTGAAATTCAAATTTAGTTAAGGACTATCGGCAGTTACTTTTAGGTTCACGTCCACATCAGTGTGAATGCTGTTGTTAATTTTGAGGCCTGCTAAATAAAGAGGCATGAGCTTTCATTAACGAGGAGCTCGTAAATTGTTAGGATAAGTAGCGACTTGGAAGAGGCTTCGTCCCATTGTGTGTGGAGCAGAAATTATTGACAATCTGCGGGAAACCACATTCTGTGGGCCTCCTTTAATGGCAAACGGCACCATGCCGATCTCGGAGAGAGAACTCTCTCACTCTTTCTCATTCTCTCTCTTATTTGGCGCTCTCTCTATCTCTCTCATCCTGTCTTCTTTCCCTCTCTTTCCCACCCTGGATCGCACCCTGACTTGGTAACTTTGAACAGGAGCCGGTAGGACGCTAATTATAAGACATATATCCTTCTTAAATAGGCCCGGCCTGCACCTTATTGCTTTCACCTCCTGCGTTCATTACTCCTTCAACGACACAGATCTCTAGCACCGTCTACACTATGCTAATTCGAATTTAAACTTATACCAAAGTCAAACCAAATAAACAATAAAAAGAATGGAGAAAATGGATTATAACTGCTGATAGCCTACTATTCAATGTTTATATCTGCGATTTGAACTATTTAATGAGAATAATTTATATGAATGCTAATTTCTAATTGATAATTCATAATAAATCAATCCAGAGAATCTATAATCTATCTTAGAAGTACTTGCAAGAAAGTTTTAACAAAGTTTGATTTATTCAAGTTAGATAACTAGAATAACTTACACTTAACTTTGAACCCGGCTTAGAATAATGTGGAATATCTATAATACAATTTGATTTTTGGTTAGTACAATATCATTACATGAGAATATGATATATTTGACATCAAACACAATAATTATAGAACAAACTGGCTAGATCTACAACCTCTCGGAATCTTGGTCCATGACTGTTTTTCAATCTTATGAATTCTTCTGGAAGAAGTATTTTATAGGCTATTGTGTAGACAAAATTTCAAATAATTCTCAAGTCACTTGATTATTTGTCAGAGTCTTCCAGCTTTCTCGTATTTTATCCCAAAAAAGCCGATTTATTATTATTAAAATAAATTATGACATAAAACTACTTATAATAAGTAGTTATAGATTGTGAATCAGATTGAGTAATTTGAATTTGTGAGAATTGGGGAGAAAGCTGGAACAAACACAAACACTAAGAAAATGGGAGGTTGAATGCTAGTGACGTAGAACGCCTACAGAAATTCAAAGCTCCTTCTAATTGGCCAATGAGCTGAACTGACGCCATTTTACGATTTTGACCAACCAGAAGCTAGCAGCTCGTAATTGTTAGATGGACTGTCAGATGTCATGTGACGTTATCGTACAGCTGGTTGCGGATTGGTTAGAATCGTAAAATGGCGACTGTTCAACCCATTGACCAATCAGACGGCTCGTTAAACTTGAAGGCGTGACTTGATATAACAGCTTCGCTTGATTGGTGTTAGTTCAAGCTTTCTGGGCATTTCTTTTAATCATATTTTTATTTATTTGACATTATCACATTACTTTGTTGAGCAATGATTGAGAATGTATCGAATCCAATGTATCTAATTCTCATTTCGATTTTAAATATTAGAGATATCAAATATATTTCGATTTAAAGTGAAAAAAGTAATATAAATAAAATAAATAAATGATTTATTTTCCAAAAATCGTATACTACTACAAATACAAAGATCTTGGATATAATATTGATTTGATTAATTGTGATAGGAAAATTAGAGTAATTTAATGATGAATTTGATCTATATTTTAAATACCGGTAATAATTTTATTAGGCTTATTAGAAATGTAGCCTATAAAATGTTATGTGACTGAGTTTAACTTTTGCCAAGTAAAAAAAGGGGACAATATCACTTCAATTATAATAGAGTGATAGGGAATTAGGAAGAGTTGCTTATTACATGTTCATCAAGAACAGCAATAGACATTATATTATACTGTAACTTTAAATTACACAAAGGTTGTATCGTTGTATGAAGATTCTTGGACTAGACAATAGTAATATCTATGGAAATTTGTGAATTTTGATTAGTGGAAAAACGTGATGGAAACACCATTAAAATTTATGCGTCGCAATAAAGAATCGTATGAGAATTTCTAGGCTAGAATGACCAGAGTTCTTTTTCATGGCTATAATTTTCTTCTTCGATTGCACTTCGCCTAATAACCCAGCACTTCTTCTATTTCCTGTTGAAGTATCGAGAACAATGGATATTGTTCAATTGTCCAGAACCGAGTTTCTCAGCGCTCTATAGAACTATCTTCTTTCTTCCTAAATCACATACACTACGTACATCGATTCTTTCCTACAAGTATACGACAATAATTTAGAGTGCTCTCTGCTTACGATCTCATTTGATCGCAGGCGTATCTGATCAAAAGGCTTATTTAGGTCTTATGAGATTCCTGGCTCACACTTGGAAGCTAGAACTGCGAAATGCGGTTAATTGAGTATTTTTTGGGGATGTAAGCCTAGGTCTCTGATCTTAGGACGTCTTCATTCTTTGCTTTCAAGCTACGGGCGAGACTAGGGCGCAAATCCTTAGTCCCCAATTGTAGACATAGGCGTCGCGCCGGGGAGGCACAGAGGGCACATGCCCCCCCCCCCCCCTAAAATCCCTAATTCTGATTTGTGCCCCCCCCCCAATTGAAGGCTCATTTTAGAACATAAATAAAAAAGGAATACCGTCTGGAGACAACATAATAAAATTCTTATTGTAATATCAATTCTATCTTAATAGGATATTCTTACAGAAATTTCAATCCAAATAGAAATTTTTAGAAATTTAGTCGGAAAAAGAATAATATAAATCTCTGATAGCATCTACTAGAAAGCTGATATGATATCCTTATACATTCCACGGCGGTATAAACCCCTCGAAAAAGTTCTGGTTTCGCTTCTGCTTCGAAGCTTGGGCCGTCAAAAAGGTAGAGATCAAGAGTTCGCCCGCTTCTGCCTGAATATCATATAATTCGGTATTTTTCAGGCATAAATAATTTTCTTCACTTGAGTAGTTTCTATGACCCTGTACATCAGAAGATGCGTACTTGGATGCCAAGCTTTTAGCAAGCAGTCAATGGATGATTGAAAGTAGCAAAGATAAATGATTGTTAGATATCGCCGTGACTGGTGTGACAGCTCGTGACACTCAGTTGATATTCCCAAGGCATTTTGTAAACAGAACGCAGTATGTGTCAGTGTCTGCCTTCTCCGCTCTTGGTCATTGATCAGAAACCGATGTCTGACGTCATCCTATCTGGAAGTAAGGGCGTAAAAGGATGAAGGAGGGAGTCTGTAGCGCCGCCAGTTAATGGTTTTGTTCTTTCCAGTGTTCTCCGTTGCTGCTCCAACCGCTTCCGACTCCTCCTTTCTGTCTTCATCCTCATCCCATCTTCTTCTTCTTCTTCTTCTTCTTGTTGTTGTTGTTGTTGTTTTCTTCTTCTTCTTCTTTCTTCTTTCTTCTTCTTCTTCTTCTTCTTCTTCTTCTTCTTCTTCTTCTTCTTTCTTCTTCTTCTTCTTCTTCTTCTTCTCTTCTTCCTTTCTTTCTTCTTCTTCTTCTTCTTCTTCTTCTTCTTCTTCTTCTTTCTTCTTCTTCTTCTTCTTCTTCTTCTTCTTCTTCTTCTTCTTCTTCTTCTTCTTCTTCTTCTTCTTCTTCTTCTTCTTCTTCTTCTTCTTCTTCTTCTTCTTCTTCTTCTTCTTCTTCTACGTATTTTCCTTTTCCACAACTTCTGCTAGTGACGGCTCTGTTCAAGAAATAAGCGATGCTGTCGTCTAAAACATACAGATATCCATTTCGGTTGAGAGCTGAAATTTTATCTATATAACACCAGTTCCACATTCCAATCCAATTTCCTTGAAAATGTTTGCCGTGTTTTTCAAGGTTCAAGCCGATTACTCAATGTTGCAACGTTTACCTAATACAAGCTTTTAAAATTTGCTCTGTAGCGTTTGATAACGGTGCTCCAAATTTAACAGATAGTATGATGAGTAATAATGTAAGTAATGTAAAGAAAGAGTTGAAAGATGACAGATGTTGTGATACTTCCTCCCAAATATCTTCAAATGCTCTGATTTCGATCAATTTAGATCCATTCAAAACATCTATCGATTCAATTTTCTTTCTGAGAACATGAAAGAACTTTCTTATTGATTACTTGCTTTCCTCAACAATTCGACTTTCACATGGACTGATATTAAATATTATGGGATTTATTTTCCCATTTCCTAGATTGATTGAGAATATTCCCTTATTGTTGGGGTTCATAACTTTGCTATACAATCATATTGATTGATCAACTGAACCGACCATTTTCTCAATAATTCACTTTGGGTAAAGCTTTCTCTTACATGTTACCATCTTATCATGTCACCATAAACTATAGGTGTCGTAAACAAAGGCTATATGATTTCCATATATATATTTTCATTGTTCTGTGCTGTTGAATGTCAAGGAATATCAGTGAACTGCAAATTTTCAAAATTGTCATCAAAAAATGTTCCTAGTGAAGTCTTCAATAATATCATCTGATTTGGAAAAGAGATAATGAAGAAGGGACGAGCATCACCGTCAAACCGAGACCCTTCCCAGCAATCTCTCAACTTTGGACAGGATATGACAAAGTCGCGCTAAAGTTTTCGTGAGAAATTACTGATTTTTGGCTCTTCAATTTCCCTTCATTTCCGACTTCACGCTCCCACTGGGGCGAGTGAAACTTTTTAATTAAATTCCAGCTCTAATACTGTCGCAGGCCCCTGATGGACCTTCTCCAGACTCACACCGATCTTAAAAAAAAGAGTTGATATAAGGGAGCACGGCGCTTCTTCAAACTTCCACACGAATTGAATTATTTGCTTCAAACCTGATAACTCTTTCCAGGACCCTTCTCCAAATTCGTCGTTGAAGTTCAGTAGGTTGACTGCAGATCCGTAATATGTCTTAGTAGTTGAGGAATTTGTGTATAATTATTAACTTAAAACAAAAACCCGTAAGGGTCTCCCCACCAATAAAAGCCATACGATAAATGAATAAATTAATAAACTTAAACCCCAATTCATTATTCCATCCTAAAGTACCTGGTAAATAGAAAGAGTACATAAGAGTACATGAGTAGGCTACATACAAAATATCAGTCCAGAGTGACTTTATGGTGAAGGTTCTCAGCTTCCTCTGAAAAAGAAAGAAAAACAGTATTGTTGGGTTGTACCGAGCAAGATCAATTCTGATCCAGGATCAATGATAAATTGATGTCTTTTCATAATAAAACGACGCTTCTAACATTTTAATTACAGCTTGCATTTATTGCACTGCTTTGATTAATTTAAAACCAGTGTTGTCTAGGCTATAAGTTTAATCAAACTTTTCAGAACTTGTAGAAGGTTGAAGGCATAGAGTTCAGAGAATGTGAATCGATTTCAAGCTCTTATTCAAGATCAATTTCAGGCACTTCTCATCGACTGAGGTAATAGCAAAGTAGCTCTCTGAGGCTCCTTTGACGGCATAGCTCTTGTCGTATACAGTGGCGTATTACTTCACATATTAACGAAACAGAGATAAGTGTTGTGTGACCTTCGAAATAACAACAAGGTTAGTGTAATTTCCATTTAATTATTCATTTCTATTCAAAACCACAATTTTAAAACCTATAATTTTTTTTAGCAATGCAATAAGGCATAATATCATCAATATCGGGGTACCGAGCTCTGCTCTGGGTAGGCCTACAAAGGCACAGGAATGGAATTTTAAAGGAAAAAAGAAAAGAAATTAAACAATTTATTAACACGTTGAGTGCTATACGGGTCTCCCGGTTCCCGTACGGATCGTCAGCCCCTGCTATGCTAAATGGTTGTGAAAACACCAGTGGTGCTAAATGCTTTTTTTGCATTATTTGATCATTAATCACGTTCTCAATCACATTACTGTTTTTTTTCTCCATAAATAGGTATTGTAGGCATAAAAACCAGTACGGGACCATAAAGCCCCGTATAGCACCAGAATGATGAATTTGATTCTTCATCTGTTGCTCATAGGGATAGGTGAGCATAACATTTCAACTTATGATTTGATGATCAGCTGTTTGTAACAAAAATTCATTTTTCATTGTTCATTGCACCGGTAAGGGCATTTGTGCAGAGAGAAAAAGAGAAAGAAAGCGAGTGAGAACGAGGAGGAGGAGGATGAGAAGATTTAGAACGGAAAGAATGAGGAGAAGTAGATGGAAAAGAGGGAGAAGAAGAAAAAAGGGAAAAGAAGGAGGAGAAGAAGAAAAAGGAGATAAAGAAGAATGAGACAAAGATTGGAAAAAAGAAGGAGAAGCAGGAAACGGAGAAGGAGGAGGCGAATATGGTAGAGAAGGAGAAGAAGGAGGTGAAGGAAAAGGAGGAGAAGGAAAAGTAGGAGAAGGAAAAGGAGGAGAAGGAAAAGGAGGAGAAGAAAAATGAGGAGAAGAAGAAAAAGGAGTAGAAGAAGAAGAGGAGAAGGAGAAAACGGAAAAGAAGAAAAGGTGAAGAAGAAGGAGGAGGAAGAGGAATAGATGGAGAAGAAGGACTACGATAAGATGAAGAAGGTGAAGAAGAAGAACGAGAATTAGGAGATCGAGAAGATGAACGAGAAGAAGAAGAAGAAGAAGAAGAAGAAGAAGAAGAATAAGAAAAAGGTTGAAAAGAAGGACGAGAAGGAGGAGAAGGTGAAGAAGGAGGAATAAGAAAAAGATTAAAAAGAAGGACGAGAAGGAGGAGAAGGTGAAGAAGGAGGAATAGGAGAAGAAAGAGGAGAAGGTGAAGAAGGAGAAGAACAAGAACAAGAAGAAGTAAGGCTTATTATTTCTCAAAATTCACGTAATATTGTTTGCAATTGTTTGAAGACCATTAAAATATTTTATCGTCTTATCTGTCTCAACTTGAGCTGAAATACATAATATATTTACTATTATTCACATATTTGCACACATAAGTGGATGAGATGACATCATGTTTCTATTATTTCTCCATGGCAGACTGTTTACTTTGCAAGTATACAAACAAATCAATCAACAGCAGCGTTCTTACATTCTTTCCCTATTACTCATCATGTCCCCACTCTACAAAATTCATTCATGATTTTCTAAGTACAGTCTCCATGCTTCACAAAAGCTGGAGATGCGTGCTATGGGAAATCAAATCACATATATTCATACTCTTTATAGTACCAGTGTGTTTGGCTCGAAAAAGTTAATAGATTCGCTACCAGATGGTAGTATTGTGCAGATGGCATACGGGAACCGGGGGACCCGTATAGCACAGTTGACCAAGCAGTGTACGGGATATACGAGACCTGTATAGCACATGCGGCTGGCTCTAAATTTTGCTGTCGCGCTTAACGTGTTAAGTACAGCCATCAGTCTTATGCACTGATTCATCATTGCACTATAAAAAAAGTAATCTGAGCTTTCGAAATATTATGAATAATCGAGTTTGAATGCATATCATTTGAAAAATCGCACATGTGGTAAAATTTTGCTTCATATAGTAGAAGTAGTAATAATAGTAGTAATAATACTTTATTATTTTCATTAAAAAATATTTTACCACTATTATTATTTCTATATGCTTCATATAGAAATAATAATATGGGTTGATAACTATTTTTAGGTCAGCTGTTTAGATGACGATTTTTTTTCAAATAAATAAAAACAGATCACATGGCTAACTTCATGCCTCAAATTTAAAAATGACAATACAGTACAATATGGAATATTTTCAAAATTTCAAATTCCTTTTAATTTTCTATAGATAAATCAAAATCAGAAAAAAAGGGGAATAGGAGCAGCTTATGTGTTTCGATATTTTTCTCAATATTCTAGTAATGGAACCGCTGGTTTTACCAACAACATCAAGAACCGACGGAAAATTGTTTCTTCCTGTCAGCTGATTCTCTGTCACTGTCTCAGCAGCTGAAATAATAATCTTGTCTCACTCACACACTCACTCGCTCTCACTCTTTCTCATCATTCACAGCCGACGGAAATTTCTTTCTTCTGTCAGCTGATTCTTAAAGGATCAATTTCTCCTTTTTTAGGTCCTTTAGCGAGTTATCCCAGGGATGAGACCCGGCGCAAACTAATTTTTGTATCATAAACCTCCTATATTCCAAATTTCGTCAAAATCGTTAGAGCCGTTTTCGAGATCCGTTGGACATACAAACATATATATAAACATATAAACATATAAACATACAGAAATTGCTCGCTTAATATAATAGGATTTGTGAGGTTGGCAACAAGTCGTTGCAAACAACTGAGGGAGGCGGGAATCTGGCATGAGTACAACCAGGCTTGGAATAATGTATTGTGTAACTGTGTGAATGTTCAATTAATTAAAATTTAATCACGAAAGACATGATAAGGATCGAGATACTCCAACAATGTACTCAGTACATCGCCGAATCCATCTCCAAAATACTTGTAAGCAATAACAATTGAACAGGAAAATGCCTGAAAACATCGTTGTTGCCACTGTACTCAAATGAGGGACAACAAAATGATTGCTATCTTTTGAAGTTGAAATTTTTTCGATTTTTCAATCTTGTTGGACGGAGGTGGAAGAATGATTCCAAGCTACCAGAGATTCCTGCTCTTCACAGGTCGATGATCCAAGGTGGCTACCGCTTACTTCTTTTGCAGCCAGCAACGGCACCAAATACCAGTCGATCTCCACCTCAACTGATGCGATGTGATCCAGCAGACAGCATCACGCCCCCTGTGATGACTTGCTAATGACCTTCTTTGTGTTCTTCCATTGTCCATTGTCTTGTGCAGCTCTCAACTCAACCATGCAGCCCTGTTAATCAATGCCATTATGATTTATGTGCCTTATGACATCTCAATCGAGTTCTCCTTTCTCCTTCCACCTGGATCATTCCACTTCTTTTCCCCCTCTCCAGGTCGACTGGTGGATTGTAACTCCACCTCCATTTGTACTTCAAACTGTTTTTGTTAGCCGGGGGCGTCCATATTAATAAACCTTATTGTTTCTCCTTTGTCGGCTCAACAATACTGATGTTTCTATTTTGTCATATCACTCCGGTTGCTTTTATAATAGGCGGACAACTACTAAACACACAATTGATGTCTCAATTGGTTCAGATAGCTATTCTTGTCATGCGACACGAGGTATTCAACTTCGTATTGTTTCAAGTTGTACTGTACAAGATTGAAATTGGCTTATAGACTCACTTATAGCTTGCTATGCAACCTGGATTCACAATGAATTATCTCATTACAATGTTGAAATATTATAAAGCTGTATGCAATCACGATACGTTATCGATTAAACACGATAGAATTCTCCATCAAATTACATTCAATAAATTAACCCTTATCAGCTGACTAGGTAAAATACCCTTTCACTAGACATGGATTGTTATAAGGCGACAAACTATGATTTGGATGTATGACACTCACTTGTGTGTGAGTATCTTAATCAGCTATTAGTTTAAGGTTATTCTATTGGACTGAATTTGATTAAAATAATGATCGTGTTGATTTATCTACGCATTCATATCCAATATTCAGAAATATATTCATTACAATATATTCCTACGCACGCATATATAATCTAATCCATACTATTTCACCCCTATTTTGTAACTTTTTTCTATTCACTTATTGTTTCCTATATCTATAGAGATAAAAAGGCTAGCATTTATCAGATACCTGACAAAATGAGATTGAAAAAAGAGAAGTTTCAGCTTCAATTTTAGAAAATAGTGACGGCTATGCTTGAAAAGAGACCGGACATATCTATAGAAATACGGCGATCATTGGTCCACCACAAAGACAGCGCTGTCTATGATCGCCGTATTTCTATAGATATTCCTGGTCTCTTTTTAAGCACAGCCGCTATCCAAAAACTCACAAGAAATCGTATCAGTATTTGATTGGAATGCTGATAAAATAGGAAGAGGAGACATATCAAGATTGGTTTAGAGGATAAGTATTACTTGTGATAAATTAGTGACTATGTTAAGCCGATAACTAAAAACAACAAAAGTATAGACTTGTTTGGAGCTGGAAGTTGAAATGTGTCCAAGAAAAAAATTATCTATCCAGTTCGGTTGAATCATTAGATCTGTCTCCAATTATCGATATTCTTATTATATGATGATATGTTATCTCTTTCGGTATTTCCATATAAAAGTTTTTGAGAATTTATACTTCGATATAGATAGCTGATAAGAAAATTCTCAGGTGTCACAAATTTTATCGAATACTTGATATTGTGCTCCATTTAACCATCCATTCTGACCCATCTTACTCTTAATGGACATGTTAATTGATTATGCATTCACTTATTGACCAAAATTTTAATTTAATTGGGATCATTTGTCTTTTCCCAACACCCTTTCATTAGTAATTAATGTCTCTTCCGATATCACTGACCCGTCATATCAAAAATCAGGATCTCCCTGTTTCCATGATAGGTAGAATTAATGACTAGATCTCGCAATTAAAATACTTCCAAGTTAGTATGGAGTATTTTGATCTGTATAAAAGTAGTTTTGAATGTAAAAGTGAGGATAAGACAAATAGGTGAATAATAAATTCAAATCTCAATCCAATTCAGTTCATGAATTACAATCACTGATATACGGATCAAGTTTATTTATTCTCTTTGTATTATATCTGTTGTATATATGCTCTGTTGTTGATATGAGTACTTTGTACAGTTGAATGTAATGCTCAGTATGCAATGGTCTTATAACTTATAAATAGTTCAATAGTTATAAACTATATAATAAAATAAATCAATAATAAATAACTGTAAATAGGCCAATTCATTCTTTAACAATGTTAAAGAATAAATTGAACTATTTACAGTGAGATGCAAGTCGTTATATTAATAAGAAATTGAGCAAGTAATTTGTCATGGAAAATATCATTACTCAAATATATAATGATGACAAATGTTCAAATGTCATTTTTTACTGTATATATTTCTTTCACATCCACTTCCCATCCCTTCAATTCCCATCTGATATGTTTTTATTATGTTATTTTGAAATAAGGTTTACAACCTTATTTGTGAGACGTGTGACCTTGTCGTACGTGTGGGACCTGGAGAAGCCCATTCCATGCTTCTTCCAGTCCAGTTGGCATCATTGGAGACACCTTTTTAGGTAGCGCAGCGGGAGTCCCCGGGCGGGCGCTTATCTCTCGACTCCCCGGGCTCCGTTTAGAGGACCAGCGGTCCTTTGCACTTCATCACCTCCGGCCTAACTTTTGGCCGCACAATTATTCATGCAGCCCGAAGAGATTTGAATTCGGACGTAAACGGAAAAGCTTGTGAAATACTTGGCCACGCCTAGCATCCCGTCCCCTCCCACACTCTCAAGAATTTAAATACATTCGAATTTTTATTGCGTCTCCAATTTATTCTTCATCTCTTCCCATTCCTAACCTGTGCTCGACACAAAATTTATGTGCCGTTCGTATGGAAGGAAACTCTCCACTCCCGCAAACACAAACTATTCGAATTAAGATGTGACGCACACATACACACTGAGACAGTGTCAAGCGAATTTGAGTTATCACTTATGCTCAGATAAGCTTATATTACTTTTGTATTAGCATATAATATCTTACTTATTAGCATTCCGTACAATGAGTGTTATTATCTCTCATTCTCAGAATGAATATATGAAAAACACACACATGAATGGATAACTCAATTTACGAGCGGTTTATTCTTAGTTTCTCTTTTCGTTTCTCAATAGAAATAAAAGAATACGATGTGAATAGAATTGAGAAATCAGACTTTCTAGCCAAGTCGTGAAACTTTCGCTTTCAAATGATTTTGTATTTATTTTTTTAATTAACGTAAATAAACCAACTTACTTCTGCAAATAAATAATACTTGATTCAATTAAGATACATGGTGTATCGGTATAGGGTATGTGCTTAGGTAATAACGTGAGGTCTACTGTTCAAAGAACTACTACAGTAGTAAGCTTCTTTTTATGACTATGCAAAGAACGTCCACTCAACCGTTGAAAGAATTTTCTCCTTTCTTCTCTCAACACTGGAGCTAACATGATTTGTTATCTGTAATGGAGTGAACAGAATCATGAAAAGGACATTTTTGTGAATGCAATGAACATACACCTAACAAAATGTACACAATATGTATAGTTGAATTAGTTTAGAATCCAATCTTTTGATGCATTTTATAATCGATTTGATAGAGTGCAATTCATTCCCAGGTTTAGTCATGGAGATGGAGACTGTGAAACTCGGTGAGTCCTATTGTATTATTTAGAAGTGATTGAAGCCTCAGAGAACAGATTAGAATATAGATCAGAGAACTAGAGAGTATCGCTTCTCTATGCTGTAGCCAAGTTGACTTATCACTGGTCTGATACGTGAAAGGTATCGACCCCAGTTAACACCAAGAAGAGACCACTCTCGCAATTCGGAGGAAACGTTAAGCCGTGAATCCGGGTGCCCCAAAACAGTTTTTAAAAATATATCTTCCATCAGCATTCTTAAATACGCAGAATACTAGAGTTCAAGGAGGCATCACCCTCGAAAATAAATGAGTTCGACGGTATTTTATACCAACTAAGTCTGACTGACAACTATATACAATATATTTTCAAGCATTTGTAAAACTTGTTTAACGCGAACCATCGCTCAAATTCTTAATCATGTCTAATAGAAAATTATATTCTCCACCATTTTTTAAACTTGTTAAACATGTAGCGTTGTCCAAGTTCATTATGCAGCCTCTACAACGAAACCAGAGATGAGTCCGAGTGGGGTTGTGACGGTTGTTGACATTATTTTCTAATTAAACGAATTATAAACAGAACGGGATGATGGAGGTTGGCTTCCTGTTGGGTTGTGGAAAAAACAGAGGAAGAAAGAAGTGAGCGCGACTCGTAATTTTGGGCGCAGCATGTAGAGAGCGACAGGACCAGCTTGTTGGCGGTGAGTTATTGCGGTCATTACATTACTTCAGTGATGAATACATCTCAACGCATTCGCACTCGCGTATGCGCATGCACTCGCTCGCTTCTGTTGTTATTAGAATCGCGAGCAACGCGCTCCGCGCCTCGGGTGGCTTTGCAAACCATCACCTGACAACTCTGACTCGGTACTTGTTCAATTTCTGACTATTTTTTAAATTGCTGTCAAGAAAGATGTATGGCACATGCGATGCAATAATTGAAATGTTACCTTGACAAGTGCTGTAATATACGAGGTCTGGTTCAGTGTGAGAATAATATTGTTATCATACTCATCAAGACAAAAACATTCTATTGTCCCACATCTTTTGCGATACAAGTTCTCCAGAGTCCCTGTATTATGTGTGATAGACTCTGCAATATCTTAAACTTTTGCATCATTCCAATGACTTTACCTACTAACACTTTACATTTACACAGCTAAGGACGTTATTAGCAAGTACTTTACTAGATTATTAAGTACTTTATACTAATCAATATACAATATAATTATTCTATATTCATAGAATGTATTATATTGAAAGAATTCTGGATCCCGTGTAGAGGAGATTTTGGATAGTTAGTGGAGAAGTTTGATTGGACCGATTTTTATGTGGTTTGCGACAAAAGAAAGGTAAAAAATCCAACTTCTGCAGAATCCTTTCTTTTAAAAAATATCCATTTTTAATGAGAAAAAATTGATGAAAACCAAAAATAGTTGTGGCACCTGTGGCACTATCTGTTGGCATCAAAATGAACTAAACATGAGTTAGTTTGTGAAATCTCTCATAGATAGATCTTTGAAGCTAAGCTGAAAGTAGCACAGTGACTAATTTTACTTTTTTCATTGGTTTGACTGAGCTGCTGTCAGTTGCAGATAGTCAAAATAGCAACTATATTTGAAACTAAGACGAATGTTGAAAAATTCAAGTGACCGGTGCTTTGCGCTGCACGGGGTGAGCTCTTATTCTTTATTCTACATTGTGTTTTATCTCTCATACACAACTCGATTCCAAAAAATTAAACGGTAGCTCATTATGAGTAATGAAGTCTCACATTTCTAAAAAATTGACATCATAATTATATTCCACAACTCCAGTAGTTTATTTTCAATTCCAGTACAATAAGATCTAAAAATATAGAATTTAATGAAATATTCCACCTGTAATACCTGTTGATAGTGGTACAGATACGACAAAAATTAAAAAACTGGTGTTATGTCTCTGATAGCAGCCTAAGTAAAAAAAAAGAAAGCACAACTCTATTTTTCTAGACTCATTAAAGAAAATTATTTGTTGAAAAAAAAATGCTTATCAAGAATTTATTGGACTAATCTCATTAGAATTATTTTGTCGAATAGCTCACTCGCTATAATAACTTTCGCCATGAAAAAGTTGAAAACTTATTACATCATTTATCTCAACGTTTTTACAACTCGTTTTTCGAGGTTTATTACAGCAAATAGTTTCCACCTACATTACACATGACCGGTCTGATATAAATCTTTTTGTTTTATTCAACTCGCGATAATTTCTCTGTGTGTAACTTTATCACCGACTCGCATGTGTCCTATACGTTGCTCTTTCATGTTGGTATTTTTCATGTAAATAAACTAAACGAGCTGTGTATTTCATCGAAACGACCGCATATAAAACCTCAACCTCAGCTAGTTGGAGTGGTATGAAATGGCTTAGCCTCGGAAATTCGGAGCTTACTCGGTTAAGTGTTTGTCATAGAGTGCGGAATAATTGAGACTAATGCTGAGAATTTTGACACAGCTCGCCACAGTATTATCGCGCACCTGTACTGCTATCTCGCCTGCTAGTCGAAAGATCCACTGTTGGCAAATGAAGATTTAATACGCTCGTTATGAGTCTTATGCTGTCCAAGCCAAAGGATTTACCGAATACTTGACAGGCTCATGTTGACAATTTACGCCATTGCTTTCTTGCTTGACCAAATCTGCCAGCACTAACACCATCAACTAAAAAATTGAGTAACAATCATTCTCACAACCCCATAACTTTGAGATAGTTATATAATCGAAAAAGATGATCGTATATTGCAGCACTAGAGGTAGGTTTTGTAAAAGTGATTGCAAATCAATTGATAATTTGTGATGGTAATAATTATTTGTAATAATGACAATAATTTTAATAGTGATTGAAAACGTAAATTTTACTTAAATAGTAACTTTCAGGAAAAATATAAATTTCTCTTCCAACTCTATTCTGTGATATAATTGTGATAGCATTGGGTATCGACATAGACTAACCAAATTAATGGATTATCTGTAAAGTTGATGAATGAGATTGCATTTTGTCTGGTATTAAATTCAGTGACTGTCATGTTGAATGCTCTATCCATTCATTGATGTAGCAAACAATAATTTGAATACACAAAAATTTATGTTTTGAACGTGGCTTTTCAGATCAGAACGTGCGTGAGAGCATCGGGGAGGAAAATGAACAACATATGTTGCAATTGCATGGAAAAGATGTAAAAGAAAAACATGAACCAGCGTGGGCCTATTTGAAAAAGAAGAGAGGGAAAGTGGTGATTGTAGAAAAAGTGAGAGAATAAAATATGATAGAGAAAGTGGAAGAATGGGAGAGTGAATGGGCTCTCTTACATGGAAGAGAGAGAGAATATTTTTTTTTTAATTTGTAAAATATTTAGTGGAGAATGAATAGAAAGGGTAAATTTGCGAGACTATGAATGAAAAAAATCAAGGGTAATGATTTTGGAGCTAATTGCGGATATTCACAGCAAATAATATAATGAGGATAGAAAGAGAAAAGGATATGAGAAGGATTAGAAGCAAGAATAGCAAGAGAAGGCTAGGAAAAAAAGCAGTACATAAAATATAAGCAAGATTGAGGAAAAGAAAAGATGATGGAAAAATAATAATTACTTTGATAATGAGGAGGAGCGAAGAAAGCGAGAATAGGCTATGGAGATAGAGGAAGAGATAATAAAGAGAAAAAGAAGAAGCATTAGGAAAATGAGAAAGATACTACTAAAAGAGGAATTGATAAAAAAAAAATGAGCGAATAAAAAAGAATGTTGAAAAGTTGAAATAGGAGATATTTGATGATTGAATAGGAAGGGAAAGAGAAAAAGTGTGTGTAGCAAAAGCTGATTTTGACGAATGGTTGTCAAAATGTTGGCCCCCCATACAAGATGCAGCATAGAAAGAGAAGAAATATGTTGAAAAGAGTTTCCGAATCAGAGTGAGAAAGAGAAAGAGGGATTGATAGTGAGAAAGAGAGAGAGAGAGAGTGAGAAAATATAAAAGAGTGTGAGAGGAAAGAGTTGAGTATAGAAAGGGAAATGAACAATACAGTTGTAAGTCAATGAGGAAGGATCCCAAAATACAATATTTCTGTATTTTAGCATGAGTTACCAAATGAGAATGAGAGAGTGTGTGTGAGTGAGGGAGAGTCAGAAAGAGAGTAAAGGAGGAAGGAAAAGAGAGAGTGTATGTGAAGGATTGAAGGATAGAAAAAAGGGTAAAGGAGAAAAGGAAAGTGTGAGTGGGAGAGTGAGAGAGAGTGCGTGTGGGAAAAGGAGGAAAGGAGAAAGAAAAGAGAGAGTGAAAGTAGGAAAAGGTGATGTTTGAGGTTAGGGCAGTGGTCAGCAAGGGTCGGATGCTGCTCACGTCCAGTGCAGCAGTTACACTGGAGCCAGCACCGCTCTCTAGATTGCATATTCATGCTCAACCCTTACCGAAGCGGGCAGGCGCCTACCTACGACTTCCACCCCCCAAACGCAATCCACCCGCCTTTTGGTCCAATATCATAATATTGGAGGGTGTTGTCAGTTTATAGCAGTGCTCGGCTACACTCGACGACTGTTAAGTCGCTTATTCAATTTCCCAGGAGGCATCACATAAGTTCGATCACTGACTAAATGCGGAGTCAGTCGATGATTCCCGAAAGAGTGCAGATAGACGCTTAACGACGCCAAACGTGCGCCTTCAATCGACCAAGGTGCTGTAGACCTGCCGTATACACTGCGTAACCTGGCACGTGACTACAACACAATGAATACTGCACACAGTTTATATTCACAGTACAGTAGTTTGATCTCAATGGGTATCGAGGAAGCGTGGTATGGAAATGTCGTAGGTTCACCAGGCAATGAATACTGCTACCAGTACATATTATGGACAGTACGGCATCCAGTAGTTTGATCTCAATGGGTATCGAGGAAGCGTGGTATGGAAATGTGATGTCAGCTGATTTCACCAAGTTGATACACAAGGCAATGAATACTGCTCCCAGTTCATATGGACAGTACAGGATCCAGTAGTTTGATCTCAATGGGTATCGAGGAAATGTCTTAGGGTTACCAATTATAGAAGACAATGAACACTGCTCCCAGTTTATAATTATTCGCAGTACAGTAGTCGATCGCAATGGGTATTGAGAACATGCCTACCAGATACAGCAGACTTCGTTATATCTGTCATGAATGGAGAAGAGCAAAGGGAGTCCCCTGTTCAATATGCAATTCAATTAGTATGTTATTATTGTTTGTTGAAAGTTGATATGAGGAGAGTATTGGTGTAAAGATGACAATAAGGGGTTGGAGAAGAACAATATAAAATAATATTTAGAAGAGTGAAAGAATAATATTTTCATAACATGTATGACGTATTAAATTTTCTTACAAAAATTAGTTGATAGGATCTTGAACTCGATTTGAAGATTTCATGTAGATTAGTGAATTGCATAAATTATTGTTTTGTGAATTTATGGCAAATAAAATTTTTTTATATTTTTTTATTGTATGTAAGAAAATATTTTATTTTAGAGATATTATGAAATATCATGGATATAATGAATACCGTAATGAAAATGGAGTATTTCGTAGATTGCAAAGCGAAAATACAGCTATGTCATCGAAAAATCATCTATCTATAGGGAATTTAGGGAATATAAGGAATATAGGGAATATAGGGAATATAGGGAATATAGGGAATATAAGGAATATAGGCTCAAGAAGATTGAGCTGTTTTCCCCTATAATTGATTTCCAATCGGAATATAGCAGAAGAAGAGCTTTTCAACAAGATTCATGGATGCAAGAATAGTAACATAGTATAACCTCAAAGCTTACATGATGTAAAGAATGAAGATTCAATTCCTAAAAAAGCTAAAATATTATTTATGAAGTATTAATAAATTGATAAATTAATAAAATAACTAGATAAATGCAAAATTTATCATTTCAAAAGGATATTTCGAGACTCGAAAGCCGATAAATCCAGGAACGAAATCACGCTACGAATCAAGCGCTATCTAACAGTGATTTTAGAAACTTTTGCACGAAAACTGCTCTGTCATTTTTCGGGTACTCAAAACGATCTTTTTAATATGAAATACGGTTTTAATCTCGTCAATACTGGAATTTCTTATCGATTTTTACTGGGAAGAAGTCATTCCCATCAATATAGTTCAATTTTATTGCGATAGAATCGTATTCTTCATTGAAACGTTCCGTACCTCGCGATTCATTCTAGTTCTATGATGAATCTCAGTTCTATATAAGGAAGTTTCTGTGCTTCACATTCTCGGGGAGTCCGATCTCACTAGACGTCCAACCAACCGACGATGAAAAGTTAGTAATCTGTAGATTACCAACGTCTAAGTGAGGGCTTTGACTCCCTTTTGTTTTTTTTTTTAAATTTTTTTATTTAAATATTAAACTTTTTTCAGTTATACTTATTCATTAGAATGGAGAAGATTCGAAAATAACAATAATAATTGATAAATATTAGATAAAAACTATTTGGATTGGAGGTCATTGT